>VDFB02264700.1:0-69582 GCA_007258455.2 Sequoia sempervirens
TCCCCGGGATGTCATGGACATCATTTGGATCCCTGAGGATGTGTCTCTGTGGAGCACTGAAATTTAATTGTAATTTTTTATTAAAATTCTGTTTCTTTTGTCCATGCTAATAAGTAGTAAAAAGGGGAGGTTTGTAGATTAAATGTTATTATTTCAAAATCATATCCAGACATCTATCATCTTAATAAATTTTGATCATTTTATTGATATCCTGATTCTTTCCAATTTCTATCAATTTCTTCCTGATTAACATATATTTAGATTACTGCTGTTTTTTCCCCACTCACAATTATTTTAACATGAAATAAACCATTGAATGGGTGTGCCTGGGCCTGGGTAAGTATTTTGATCCATTATTTGTCAACAACTTAGTTATTTATTCATCCTTGAATATTTTCTTTATCATTCTCAAGTAGTAAATGTTGTTTGATTATGTGGTCCGTTTTACTCATTTTCTCCTCTTATTCTTTGGTAGAGGCCGAAGTTTGCAGTAGCATATATTCTTAATATCTCTAGTGTGTTAATTTGCAGCTGTAGCCAAGGCAATGAGGCGAGTGGCAGAGGGGAAAGCTCATGCCCAAGAAGAAGCTGCTGAGTGGAAGCGGAAATATGAAGTAGAACGATTGCGAAATTCACTGCTAGAGCAGAGAGGTGAGTGTATGTTTTATTTTGTTATTCATAAGTCCTATGAAGTTTGATGTTTGCTATGGATTCTTGAAGTTATCTGTAGGTGTGTTTTAACCTTAACATGATCAGTTTATTTTGACAACCTGCTTACTAGCATGCTTAATTTGATCAGTTAGTTGGCATTATGCACCTTTCCGAAGAAGATTAAAAGCTTTGTTTGTAATTTGTAATATTTTTAAGAAACAGTGTCTTTTTGGAAGCATACATTTATAAATATTTGTTATCCTAAACATGTCAGTTGTACAAATCCAGCTACTCTTTCTCAAACATATACAATTTCTTACATTTTGATATTCTATGGAGGAAATTGGCAATATATCATGTTTATAAATGGTATTTTATAAAGAATGAAGCAAATTTTCAACTTCAACTGGCAAATAATTTTGAAAAAACTTGGATAAATTTTTTGAATTGGAAAATATTAGCAACTAAAATTTTCGCTGTTAGTATTGTAAAGTGCTGATGATTCTCACTCTCCCTCTATCTCTTTCTTCACCTTTACTTCTTCCCTTATGGTATATTTTTTGAATTTTCTTATATGAACAGAAGAATGGATACTGGCATGGAGGAAACACCGTTAGCATTTTGTTACGTGCATAAATAGTAAATATGATTTGACTAAAGCACAAATATGGCTGGATTTGTGTTGATTTTTTATGTATTGAAATAATTTTACAAATATAGCTCATGCAGAGTACCAGATTGCAAAGTTAATGAAGACTATCCATGAACAAACAAAAATAGTAGTTACATCATGACATGTTGATTTTTTGAGAAACAGTTCTTGTAATTAAGCTTCTCCTCAATGACACCTGTTCTGAAATTGTTGAGCTAGGAATATGTTTGGATTTAAGTTCACCGAACTTGAAGAAAAGAATAATATGATACATCATTGAATATAACTTATCTCAAATTTTTTCCAAATGCAAGATTGAAGGTCAAGAATCATGATAAAATCAAAATGAGAGTATGATCTTGAGCATATTTATTCATGTGATTTAGTTTGACAAAACAATTTTCTTAAATAAACTTGAATTATGGATAATAATGGCTTATGTAATTTGGCATAGTAGCAGTCCAAAGTGCAGCAGGAAAAGCTGAAAAGAAGAAATCTTCAGGGTGGCAAGTTATGAATGCCAATTTGTGGTGATTTGAAGTCATTTTCAAAGCTTTTTACTGACAAATCAATGTGAAATATGAAATTTCCTTTTAAGAGAAACCAAATTAAGAGCGTATGTGGAATATAAATGACACTCATAATAATTTATAATTAAATTAAGATCATATGTATTGGAGACATAACTAATAGCTGTGCTTATCATGGTTCTAGGAATACATTCCATCACTGTCTTAGATTTTCATAGTTACCAGGTTTGAAAAATTCAGTTTGTTCAGGAGGTCAAAAAAATTCAACAATCAGGAATTAAAACTTCTTTAGTAAAATTCTATAGCGATTGAAAATCCAGACCAAATCGAATGAATCCAGATGGTCCAAAATATTCTGATTGAACTGGATTTGAACTAAATCCGGCCAGATGGCATCTATGGTTAGATTTATGGCCCCAAAAGATAACAATTTTTCAAGTGGTTTAAAAATCACATCATGTGGTTTCTTAGCTTTGGGTTTCCCTTCTAAAAAAAAATCATGGCATGTGTACTATACTTTCTAAAATGTAAAGAGAATAATATTGTGCTTCAATTATTGTTTCCAAGAGAGAACAGTAGCATTCGTCACCTACTTTAACAATCTATCATATTTGAATTTTGGTTTTTCATTTCCTGCACCATGTGCCTTAGTGGTAATATTGGAAGAGATTTAGTGCTCATAAAGATATTGAGAGAGAAATTCTCTGTGTAGAGTATCTCTGGGATCTTCAGAAGCAAACAAATATTTAAACTTTATCCTAATTAACTTATAGGCATATTTTGTGAACCAGTGTACAGCATAGAAAGGCCTTGATAATTCTGCATGAATTACTTGGCACCTGATTTTGAGAGGAGTCCCAAAAGCAGTATATCCTCATACATTCTTTTTCAAAAGAGTCCATATATATTAATCATACACATCATTTGCACACTTCACGTACCTGCAACCAGGCATGATAAGGGAGTGGTTGGCATGTGCTGAGTTAGGATGCAGGATAATACTGCTTGAATCTAAAGATTGTGTGGCGGCTGACAATACATAGAGAGATAAAATAATGCATAGAGAGGTCTGCCTCGAGGATCTTGTTATGTACTTCAAGAAAACTCCTGTAGCAACCTTGTACACGACTGATCCTATATTATCCTTCACACAATTTCGAATAGTGTAGACATGGGATTGACATGCTTCAACCTTTCAACCTTTCCTGAGATAATACAGGTAACATTCAGCGAGCAGTCAATACTATGAATATGTAACATTATCCAGATAATGAATATTACTCTTTGAGTCAATGCCCTTATGAAAACCCTTTTCTTGCATTTAGTCTAAAGTGCAGAAAAATTGATAAAAGTCACAGTTAAGTGCAAAAAAATATGCTTAAATTCATCTTAAAGCATGTTGCCACTCTAGGTTGTACCACCCCAGATCCAAGATGTTAGGAATTGCCTTGGTTCTAGTGGAGGAACTCTGCAATTAAGTTGAAAGCACTTCCAATTCTAAGGACAATGGTTCCTCCACTTAATTCAGGGCCAACTCCTGGACCGGTTGGATGTGGGGTGTTACAACTTGTAGTGGTAACAAATTAAAAGCCTTAATTTAATATAAATGTTTGAAAGCGTAATTCACCATAAAAGCATAATTAAGCCCAAAAAATGTATTGCAGGAAAGTTATTAATAGATCAATTCTAATAAATGTGACTTTTTAACTATATTTCTCTCGGTGCATTTGAATCCTCTTAGAGTAGTTAAAGTGACTTATTTAAGGTGATAGAAGTTTTGAGTTTGGTGTTGTTAGACAAGGTGAGTTGAATTGAGAATCATTTTTCATGCCTGCTTAAACCATATTCATACTAATATTTTTTATCTTGATTTTTCTCCAAAACTTCTGTTGATATCATCGACATAATACATTTTAGTTTGTTTAGAATTGCTGGCATGTGTCACAACCTGCAGTTGCAAGCTAGAGTTTTACAAAGATTTTCATCATATTTTTTATTCCTTAACACATCAATCAATTAATAGTGGAAGATAATTTTTAAATTAAGCTGGAACACTTTACCTATTGGTTTTGATTATCATTAATAAAACATGGTTCTTTTTCTTTTCTTCAGTTACGTGCTAGGGTTGTTTGGAAGAGTAACAAATTAAATGAAGTACATAGTTTTAACCCTTTAAATTTAAGAAATCCCTTTAGTCATACATTCTTTGTTTATTTAGCCCATAACAAACCCACTATAATGTGTACTTTTCTCCTTTTGAATTCAGCTAAGACAAAAGGAATAATAAGACCTTTACAAGTAAATATTCAAACATATATGGATCTACAATGTTTATTCAATCAGATCTAAGTAGTGATAAGAAATAAATCAGAAATCAGCAAACCAAGTTTACAAACTTAACCCTACTTAATCTTCATAGATTACTTAAATCAGTGAAATCAGGCTGTCAACAATATACAAGATTTAAAGGATAAGATCATGTTACAATAATAGGACACATGTATAACCATTGAATTATCTGTTTTGCAGCTATGTAATAATATCAGATTCCCATAGTCACATTAATAAAGGAATCATTCATGCCTTCAATTTCATTTATTCATTTCCCTAAAACTCAATGGATTACATTTATATAAAGTATTAAAGATAGATAAAAATTTCAGACATCAACTACAACTGGTACAATAAATCCTTATCAGCTGCCTATGCCATATATCCTTATTTCATTGTACAGAAAATGTAACACTGTGGAACAGTTTTCCTTTATAACATCATAGCATAGAACTTGGGAAATGAACCTGCAAATTATGGTTTAGGTTAGAGAATACCTATATAACATTTACAGATCTCAAGTAAAGGAATAATAATATATATACCAATGGTCAATACCTTTTTCCGTGTTTGCATAAAATGCATGCAACATGTTAAATATCAAGGGAAAGAAGGAGAGAGAGAGCATCATGGGAGTGTGTTACCACCAACAAGAGAGTTGCATGGCTCCCAAGTATGCCACCCCAAAAGGTAGGATCCTCCCCATAAATGGGGTCACAAGTGCACACCACATGGTATTAATCACAAAACTATAATTCTTTCACATTCACAATCCCTTGGTCAAGGCATTTTAAACTCATGAGCAAGTCTTGACTCTTCTTGTCACAAGATAAATAAGATTCTCAAACTTCTTTCATATAGAGCACTAGTGCTGACATTGGCTCATCACATATGAGATATAAATCATATAGTACCACTAACAGGACCACCAAGTCAGCATCTAAAAGAAGTCGCATGGTGTGAATAATGTTCACAATCTTTCTTTTGCAATAACCCATAGATTTCAATTTCCACTTTGTTTTGAGTTTAGTTTAGAAAGATTGCTTGAAGCCCCCATAAGTCCCACCATTCCTTCCAATTAACCAACAATCTAAACAGGATGATAAAAGAAATTGACAATGACTCTTCCTATACATGTGGTTGTTTGAGCAATCTGAATAAATTGACAAAGGCTCGCATAATCCCCTTTGTTTTATTCAGTTGCCTGAACAACTTGCCATGAAGATAAATAAAGTGATTTTCAAAACACATCAATCACATAGAATACACAACTTTCTAGCCAATGAAACTTGTCTCTTTGTAATGTTACAACTTACAAATGTATTTAAAAGAACTTATAAAATATGATCAAACTGTATCATTTAAATGAAATCAATATAATACGGGTGTGCCATCCTTTCCAAGATTCACCGCAGACAGTAAAGTAATTTGACAGCAACCCACCAAGCTTTTATGAACTAACAAGTTCAGCAGTAAAAGTTCCTGTACTTTTGTCATGCATATAGCAGAGAAATTGAGAATCCATATAAACTTTTCTTTAAAATCAGATAACGAATCTCCAGTTACACATTTTAAATGCACGCCTTAAAGAATAGCCCTTCACATTCACAATGCACAGCAACATCAAGTATAAACATTGGTAATTTTGGAAAGAGAAGCCTTAATACTACGGCTGTCACAAACTCATCATTTTCCTATGACAAGGTCAAAGTCAAGATGACAATTAAATACAATGTCAACTTTCACACCAAGTATATATACGCAATATTAAATTTATATGACATTTGAATGCAAAGACAACATTCACTCCACACACACACACACGCACACACACACACACATGCAACAGTTGAATACTCAGTTGACGGCCATTATATATGTAATAAATATCACTTCTATATGCAACAATCAAATACACAATTGACAGTCATTCTATACAGATTTATATATATGTTTTTGAGTATGTGTGTGTCTAGAGAGAGAGAGATAGAGAGAGAGAGAGAGAGCAGAATCCAGTAGAACAAGGTGTAGCTCATTCTAGGATAGAATCAAACCCAGCACAGGCTCTATGGAAACCGTACACTCAGTATGCTATAACAGCTCAATATTCATTTTAAAACAAAATCCTTAACTCATGCCAACACACAGCCTCATTACATAGATCCTAAAAGCAAACAAAGGCTGTAATGATCATAGTTGCAAAAGCTTGCAATTACTTGCAGGACTCCTGAATAATAGTGAGTGGAAATGCCTGCTGAGTAGCTTGCAGGAAAACTTGGTGGTGAGTTTTTAATATAAATTGTGGTGATTGTAATGGAAAAAATTGCCATTATGCACCAAAAAATTGCATGGCTTGTGGCTAGGGTAGAATTGTGGCTGCTAAAAGTGAAAACAGAAAAAATTAAAGTGTGAGTTCATTTATTTGATGATTTTGTCATGTAATCACGGGTCTGCTGTTTATTTTTTCTGGCAGCAACATTTTATGGGTTTAGGGTTTGGCTTGTATTGAACTCTGCTTGTGTTTGACTGCAAAAAGATTGGTATATCATTTTGTGTGACTGTAAACAGAATAGAATGTTGAATCCTTTGTACCATTTGTTGTGTTCTTTCATGGTTGTATTCATAACTTTTGCAATGACATCAGGATTGTTTTAAAGATTCAGTGTTGATAATTTTACCATTTGACATTCACCAGCAGACATAGGCTCCACAGTGGACAACACTTGCTTATATAACCATCAGCATTGGTTATTATTAAATTATTAATACACTATTTGTACTTTGTACCGTTCATTTTTGGTAATGTTATTACAATGATATTTCCTTTCTATCATGTTTTCTATCTTATTTTTTCCAAAAACATTTTAATAAGATTAAAAATCTATTTATATTAACTTGTAAAGTGGTTTCAACTTTTAGTTGCCTATTTTCTCTTGTACCTTCATATTTGAATGTGTTCAAGTTAAGTGGTAATAATAGAGGCGGAGGCAGTGTTGAAATCATTTTCAAGTTTATAATATCTATTGAACTCTAATTCTGATTTCTATATGAAGGAAATCAATAATATATTCCCTAAATTTAGTAATATGCATGTTTTTGAAGAATATTGTTACAATTTTATATGTTTTTTAATGTTTGGAAAAGTACTGAGTTATTGCCGAGTTTTTCCCTGAGCTTTTATGGAGTCCCAAGTTTTTGAAAATTTTGGATCAGCGGAGTAATTACCAAGTCCAAGTTTTTCAACTATGGTAATGATCATCCCGTTAATCCAAAACCACATAAAGTCAAAATTTGTTAAGCCTAGCCTCCATAATCAAACATCATAGTCTCTTCTCTCTCCCAAAAATTGTTGCCCTCAAAATCTTTCATACCATCTTTCATAAAACAAGCTACCCATGATTTGGGCGATAAGAACATTAATGAATCCATCACTCCATTTGCACAACACTAACTATAACTCATATTTCAAACCCTTATCAAATGGCCATGCTCACTGCTGAGCTCAACCACTAATCAAATTCATTCAATATGCCAAACACTTTAGGGTTTTTACCTAAAATAACCCTAGATTATAGTGGTAGTGCATCTGTTAATGCCAATGTGCTTCTCAAAAAATGAGCAAGATTGTTTGGCTGGCCAAGACTGTGGCCACCTTGCTAGTTTTGCTTTTGTTTTAATTTCATAAACTTTCAAATGTTTTCCACCCATACCTATAGTGAAGGTAAATTAAAATCATTTGCATATTTCAAAAACATTCTAAGCCTTTTAAGTAGAATGCAAATATCATTTATTATAGTAAAAATATGAAATGCAAAGTATATGCATACAACATACAACCACACTGACATAAAGTAAGACAAATTGACAAACATAAAGATTGGTGATTGAATGATTAAAATGAATGGCTGTTATGATGGAAAACCAATTTCCACAAGATGAAACAGCAAAGCATCAACTGATCATGCATCATAAAAGAAGACGCCAAAGATACATTACCCATTTATTCCTGACCAGAGATCACAGACAACACAACAGATATCACAAACATATGCTAACTGGCTGTTTGCACATGGGCCAAGACTTTCTCCTCGGTGCTATGCTGATGTGATATCATCTTCCCCCATCATGGTCTCCTTCATCAGGGACAAACCTCATACAGAAATGATACATTTGTTGACATGATACACATATAAAAGAAGCATTACATGCAACATCTAAACTTCAGAAAGTGAATGTCAAACATTGATATAAACTTACTAATGTCATCTAGGCATTTAACATATCCAGCTGTCACAAAATCAGAATTATTACATGCCAAATATTAATTATTTTAAGTGGTCCAAAAATGGGGTATTACAGCATGATTTGAAATATGACTTTATTTTTAATTTCAATTTAGCTATAGGGAATGCACTACACAATCTTATATTAACACTACTTTCTCAATGAGGATGGCTTGCTTTAATTTTTGCCGGTCTTATTACATTCGGAATATCTTCTTATGATATCACTTTTAGGGCTTCTCGCTTGTGATTTAATAATAAATTATGACCAACTAGGTTAAACACTAAACTATTTAAATGTTCTTTGAATATCTTATATTTTGTTCTTATTTAGTAATTTTCCAGTGGTATGTGTCTTCCCTCTTTTGAAAGCTCATTAGCCTCAATTAGATTTCCTTATTTGACTATTGTTGTGGATTCTAGTGTGTACTCCTTATAAGGGATTTAGTACTAATGAATATGTGTAATGTCCTTTACCCGACCTTGCCCTAGAATTCGCTTGTTGATTAGGGTTAGGATTTCTTCTTTTCAAGTAACATTTTTCTTAATGAAATAATCTTGGATTGAGATTTGCATTCACCATGTTAACAACATTTCCACATATACATATGTTTGTTAGCATTAGTATTTAGATATCCAAAATATAAACAAAATAACAAAAGCAATAATGAAGACAGATGAGGAGTGGCATGGATGGATCCGCTTGAAGCCATGGTCCTGTTGACATGGTTTTTGCGACTACACCAACACAGAATAAAGTCGCCAACGGTTACTCTATCCTCTCTTGAACAAAGTTTCCTGCATGCTAAGATTGCGAGATAGATCATACATTTAACTCCAAGGTTCCTTTAATGCGAATAGTCTCAGTTGGCTTGATGTGATTTTGCTGGTATTTCAAGGGGACTTACACAATTGTTTGACAATTGACAGCAGACAGCGGACTAAGGGCTTCGTGTAATTCAAATGATTTGGCAAGTGAGCACAAGTTCCTAATCCTAACCAGAAATGAACTGAAATTAAATGAGTGTAGGGCCTAAGAAGTTTATGTTCTATTCTAAACGCAAGATATGTGGAGCTCGACTTCAGCAGACTTCAACCGGATTTCACCTAGCCTCGCATCGGACAGCTTTAGCAAAATCGGTGCAATCTTCAGGGGAGTTACGAAGAATATTCAAATTGTAATTCAACATACATGTACCATCACAACGATGCATACAAGCATACGAATCACAATCGAAGTTAAGTTTGAAATGATGTCCAGTTGACCACGCAAGGAAAACTCACCGTCAGCGAGTCGCTAGTGGTATGGATAAAGAGAAGCTACGTCGATCAAACACCACAAATCCAAAGTAAACTACTTGCATGAACTGAAAACTACACTACTTTATACTACTTGAAGTTGAAGGGATGAAGAAATCTTGCTAGCTACTTATAACAAAGATGAATTCACCATTCAATGAAAGATCTTTTATTACAATAGTTTTTCGCAACAATCTCTTACAAAGTTTTCAAAGGAAAACTTTCCTTCTTCTTCAAACTACACTATGCTAAGATATTACAACTAAAGTGCCTCTGCTCGACTCTCTAGCTTGATCTCTAAGCTCTACCTCTACTTCTAATGAGATACAAATGAGGGGGACTCCCCCTTTTATAGATAGCCCAGTCCAACGGACGACTCAGATTACAATCGGCTGGATGGCCTAGATTGTGCCACCTCAACCCTAAACAAGATTCACCCTAAAAACCGCCACCAAGAGGGGTGGGGTAATAAATGAGCCATTAATGTCCATCACCCTTCTAGAAGATTCCCGTTTGTAGACGCGTTCACATGTTCTCGATCTTCTTCTTGGCGTTGTTCTTCAACTTTGCTCAAGCTTCCATTCCATCTTGAGTTTTAAAAACATTTTTCTTTGTCACTAAGTCTCAACACTTAGCCATTTTTCGCAACTTTTCTTCCTTCAAGTTTGAAATGTAATCGTGGAGTACTTGCTTCATCCTCCTAAGTCATCGCCGTTTGGTCTCGACGTTTCTCCTGCAAAATAAGCAAGGAGAAGAGTATTAGAACACTTCATAACATAAATTCACTCTACTTACCTGATTTTCATGCTCTAACTTCCAAGCGTTCATCGCCTTCACTAGCCAACTTTTGCCTTCTTCATGATTCTTCATGCCTTAGCCAAATTTCAACTTCCTGAGGGCGCATTTTAGAGATGCATTTTAAGATCATCTTTTGAAGGTGTTAACTTCAATTGCATCTTCTTCAAGAAATTTATTCCACCAGTTGAAGCGTTAACAATTTTGATTTCATTCATCTCCGGCTCATGAAGATTATCTTCACGAAGAATTTGAGCAAATTCACCTAGGTAGTTCCTTTCAAATTCATCGTCTGGAGGATTTCACCTTGAAAACACATTTTCTTCACTTTGCCTTAGAAAATTTTCAAATTTTCCCTTAGGAAAACTCATCAATCCTGTGCCCATCACAAATATTCACCACGGAAGGCTTTGGCGAAGCGTGGAAGACTTTGAAATCAACTTCTCATTGAAGATCTTCAATACCCAAAAGAAAATTTTCTTCAGAACGCGTCGAACTCATGGGTATACAACGAACGGGTTCATTTAATTTTTCTTGAATTTTGAACCTTGGAAAAATAACCTTTAACAAATTAAATCCCGTTCTTCACATCTGTGAGCATTTCTTGTTGCTCTGACCTGGAAATATTTTTGTTGACCCTGTGCAGCTGGCATCATCAGACTCCTTCACTGGCAATCCTGCTCGTGTTCTAGGAAATTTCATCACTATTTCAACTTGGGCATATTTCTCCTAAGGAAAATTTCCTTGCCTTAGAATTTTTTTTAATCACTCAGCACTTTTGAAAATTTTGCCTTAGAAATTTTTTATTTCATCCTCCTGTGGTGAGAAATTTTTTGATGTTTCAACTCACTTAGAAATTTTTCTTTCAAGTGCCTGGAGTGCATCTTGTGTGTCATGTAGAATATATTTTTCAATTTCAACGCCTGGCATATTTCCCATCTCTTGGCATTATGAACCTTGGGCGCAATTTGCATAGTGTAAAGGATAAGCCTTCAGTGCCTAACAATATTCACCATTAAATTTCCAACGCCTAGGCAATTATCATCTTGCTTACCAATATTCTCCGTTTTAATTTCCAATGCCTTGTATTTTACTTCACACTTGAATTACTTTGGGCGCATTTTCCCTGTTATGGAGAACATTTTCAACGCCTTACATATCACTCACCAACCTATACTCTTTTAGGCGCACATCACACTTGGAGGGGAATATTCAACACGCCTAGCACCTCACTTTCCACTCACCACCTTACACTCACTTGAGCGCATTTCTCATGCTCAAGAGAATGAAGACTTTCAACGCCTAGCAAGTGACTTTTGAGCTTCCTTAATTTTGTCTTCATGTGGCCTTACTTGGGCGCATTTAGGCATGTAAGGTGGATGAACATCTTTGACTTTCCTTTGACTCATTTGCTGCATGGGCGCATTTTGATGGGTGAGGAGGATAACTTCAACACTTAGAATTTTTTTTTTATCTCCCTATTTTTCTTTGGGCGCATTTGAGGTGTGGAGAAGGATGAGCATCTTTGACCTTTTGACTTTCTCTTGTTGAACTTCTTGGCATGGGCGCATTTTACCATAGGAGGAGGATAAGCATTTCATACTTAGAAAAATTTTGCATGCCACTACCTTGAGCTGGGCGTATTTCAACATAGGAGGTGGATGAAACTTGTTGACCTCCTTGACTTTCTTGAGAAGTGGGCGCATTTTGGCATGGCTGAAGGATGAACTTCTAACTTAGAAAATTTCTAACTTTCACTAGCTCTTCCTTGGGCGCATTTTAGCTAGGCAGGAGGATTTTCTCAGACTTAGTAATTTTTTCATCACATGCTGGAGATGAAGGCGCATTTAGGGGGGTCTACAGGATGAGATCAACACTTAGTAAATTTCTTGATGCCTCTACCACCTTGGGCGCATTTCCCGGGTGCTGCAGGATGAAATTCATGCCTTAGCCATTTTTCTTGACCTCTTCCAGCTTCTCCATGCCTGCTATTTATAGTAAGTCCTTCAATTCTTGCATCTCTGAAGCTCGAATGATTTGAAATTTTGAACGCTGGATTTTCACGACTTCATCAACCTGTTGATACTGCTATTTCGGGTTGGCCTGCTATTTTAGCCCATTTCTGAAGGTAGTTAGCTATTTATAGTAACTGTTCGTTCGATACCTCCACAACTCCGTTTGATTTGAAATTGAAAGAGGCGGCTCCTCACCACATGACCTGGCGACATCGAGCATTGCCGATTTGCTATTTTAGCGTTTCAAAATGACTTACTATAATAGCTCGTTTGTCTTCAAATTTTATAGCGGGATCGTCGTGGTGGTTTACAGGTTTCAAAATCGACTTTTTACCCTCTTTTGGGTCCGCTGGCTAATTTGTTACGCATGCATATCAAATGACCTGTTTGTCTTCGTTCTGGCGCATTGCGATCAACATGTGATTACGAAGTCTTTGAGGCTGTAGGGATACGCACCGCTAAAAATAGTAAGTTCCCAAATGAGTGATCATCTTCGTTTGCATGTCACATCACTGCGTAGCTCTCGAAAAACCCATAAGGAATATGCCGACATGCAAAGGAAACCCTGACATGCAAACCCTAAAAATAGCCTCTGAAGGCTGAACTCTGAAAGTTGTCGTCTCACTTTGCATGTTATACTGTTGCGAAGGTCTTCGAAAACCCAGAAGGAATATGCAGACATGCGTTGAAAAATTCTGCATCTAAGCCCTGAAATCTGCTCTGGAAGCTGAACTGCTAAAAATAGAAAGTCGTCCGTTTTGGCTCAAATTATGCACACGAGCAGCTTGATGTGTTCTGAATGCAGTGTGACTGTTAAAACTTCGAAAGTGTTGAGAAAATGCTCCAAATTTCACACTTACTAAAAATAGTAAGTAGCCGAAATCTGATGAAATTTAGCTGAGAGTCCACTGGAAGCATACTGACAGCAATGTTAAGCTCTGTTTTCAATTTATTCACTTCGTTTGACCTCAAATTGGTAAGGAAGTTGAAAACCCTAATTTTCAGACTTGGCCAAATTTCACGTTTAAACTCAATGACGGATACAATCCTCGAAAGGCAGACATCAGAAAAGAGAGAGAGAGAGAGAGAGAGAGAGAGAGAGAGAGAGAAACCAAAGCCAAAAAGACCAGAATGGAGCAAAAATTAGGGGTTCCCATCTTGAATGGGGCGATGTGTGAAAAGGTCACAACAGGTCCCTAGTACAAAGGTGGTAACCTACAACCCTCCCTTCTTGGCGACTTGTAACTGCATTCTCTATTCATGTGGATGGATCCGCCTAAAGTCCTTGGCTAAGTTCAAGGGGTTGTAACCTACAACCTTCCACTCTAGGGGACTTCTAACTGCATTCTTCACCCATGACATCTCCTCGGAAAACACATGACCTATTGGGGGAAGCCAATGGAGCTTATAAGTGGCTTAGGCCTACCACCCCTCCATGGCCGTAGTGGAATCTTAGGTGGGACCTCCACCCTCCATGGCCCAACCCTTGCCTTGGGATTAGTGGAACCTTAGGTGGACTTGCCACCCCTCCATGGCACATCCTTGCCTTGGGTCTGAAATATTCCGAGCCAATTTTTTTCGTTTTTTCAAATTTCAAATTACAATCAATGCACCCGTTAAGGTTAGCAGTTAAACCAAAACGTTGCTGAAGCAACTCTAACCAGAATGTACACCAGGATCCCGATGTGGGCAAGGTGTGAGCATTGGTCAGAGAATCTTAATCAAATTGCTTATGCAGGAACTCTAACCAAGAATGGCGCCGATGATGGCGAGCATATGGTCAGAGGGTCTTCTACACTAAGTACTGAAAGGGAACTCGACACCAAGTATGTGCTACCCAATCCAGTATGGAGTGAGGGGCGACCATATGGCGGAGTATTACAAATAACAATGCTTGAAAGAAATAACTGAAAGGCTGAAAGTACTCAACACCCAGAATGTGCTTTCTAACCCAGAGTGGGAAAGTAGCTACCATAGGGCGGAGATAAATTAAATACAATAGCAAATACTGAGCGAGAAGCTGAACATTACAAATTATGATGAGCAAGAATATCTATACTGACAGTACTACTGCCAGTTTACAATATAAATGATAAGATCTTGCTATGGATGTGAATCAACATATAAATCAAGCTGCAATAATATGTATTAAACTTCCTTCACTGAATATCAAAGATTAGATCTGAAAGTGCAATAAGCAGACCAACCTCAAATTCTGATTTATGACAGTCCAGATTTCCGTGTGCACGAACAGCAGCCCTGTACTTCACAAATCCACTCACAACTTGCTCAAAACTTCATCAATTCTCATGAAACGAATTGCACAATGGCTCTAGTATGATGGTGACCAAATCAGAACACTGAAACTCACTCAAAAGATACTATTTATTTGATGCACGCAACCCAATGCAGATCTGAAACAGTACGGCCCAGCAAGAGGGCGACTTTGCATTTAAAAATTAAAGACTTCTCTAAAAATTCTACAAATTGGAACAAATGGGCGCCTTGCCTAGACAGACAGGATGAGATAATACCCAGAACAATCTTTTTGGTATTTTATGACTTATGAATAAAAACTCAAATCTGCTGAAGCTAAAATGCAACTCTAGAAATTATCTAATATGCAAGAATCTGATCTAAACAGCCACAAGCTGATTACAATGCAAACTCACAAAACTATACTAAATCACCACTAGTTGCTATATTGCAAGCAAGAAGCAATGCCCGAGCTAGGAGGCCTTCATTCCTCGAAGCAATCCAATACCATTCCGGCAGAGTAACAATACTGTAGACAAAAAATAAACTCAATGATAACCAATGGCCTCCTTTTATAATTTCAGATGATCTTTCTCGAAACCCTAAACTTCCTTTTCGAACCAAACCCTAATCCTCCAATAGAAGGCGTCCCACTTTTCCAAGCAAACTTTGACTTTTAATAATACTTTATTTCCTTCTTGAAATTGGCGTCCAATTTGAGCTTGGGTTAATCTTTACTTTATAAGAAATATAATTAATTTCTTTCAATGAGGTGCCCACCCATAAAGACATCTTTTAAAACAACTTAAAGTGACGAGCTAGGCCAAGGGGGTCAATGTTAAAATATAACATTAAAACATGACTTTAATTAAATAATTCGACTTATCTCTCCAATTGAGCCCCGAAGCCATAAATGAGCAAGCCAACTGATCAGTCTGAAATAGAAAGTCAACCATGCCAAAACCAACAGGAACACTGCCAGAAATAGAATTTACTAAAAATAGTAAATTCCTGAAGATGCTCAGAATGCCAAGAAGAACATATCACTGCGAAGCTCTCTGAAAACCTAGAAAGAATCCGCCATTGAATCAACCAACCTCGAGCAAGAGCATCCTTCAAAACAAGAAACCCTAATTTTACCTTCCGAGTAGCCTACGGGTCTCCGGAATAGGCCAACGGTCACTGGAAAGATCATGCTCGAGAAGGGGACATTACAGGGTCCTAGGGGCAGAACTTCAAGTGGGGTTTTTAGGTACCACTTTTCTCATGCCCTTCCTCCCTACTATGTTTACAAGCACGGAGAAGATGATCTTTTAGCAATCAAATACATTTGCATTTATTACTGATTCTTTGAGTCAATATCAACATCATTATTATCATGTTAATACTAAAGAAAGCATTATACCAATAGTTAGATTAGCAATAACTGTTTCTTAGATTCAAAATTTGCTAAATATTATTGTTAAGTTAGTATATCACCCGAGTTGTTGTATCTCTCCACGTTTTCTGATTCCTTACTCACCTCTTTCAACCTTATACTGGATTGATCATAGGATGAGTACAATTCATGAATATACATAATCTACTTATGTTTATATTAAAGAGTCATCATTACTTATAAGGCTTAATAATTGCTGCAAGCATGATCATATATAATATATCTATATATCCTAAATAAACATATACATATTATTATTCCTAGTTGGTTCCCATTTAAAAAAATTACTTTGTCATATATATATATATATATTCCACATGTATATATATCTATATTTAAAATAGTATTAAACTTACAGCTCAAATGTATTCTTGACAATATATTTGATCCTTATTTTCATATGCTGCCTTATCAGGTTTCCGATTCAATAATATATTCCTTCCCTTTTTGAATAAGACAAATTCTGTCCTATTTGACTGCTCTCCTTCCTTTTCCTCCCATTTCCCATCGATCATATTCTATTTTTATATCATAAGAAGGGAGACATCCCTTAGACAAAAATGACGACTTTCCAAATAGTCACGTCTCTTTATTAATTTCTGTTTCTTTAAGACTAATCGCAGCCTTCAAATATTTTGAATCGCTCCTTTTGGTTTGCTGCATTTAACTATTTTTAATTGCTAACATGAGTTGCTTCCTTTTATTTGAAATTATTCGCTGCCTTTGTTCATTATTAGTAAATCGCTGCCATTTCTAATATATGTATTATTTATGTTTATATATTATTGTTTCTTATTTTATTGTTATATTTATATTAGTTTTTTGAGTATCATATTATTATAATAACAATATTTAAATTGTTAATATTTAGATTTATATTTTAATATTTACATTGCCATTATTTATTTTATTTATTTATGTGTATTTCAATGCTTTTATTATTGATTTATATTTACATTTTGATATTTATGGGATTTTGTTATTCGTATTTTAATGTTTCATATCACAATTTTGGATGACATGACAATATGCCTGATAATATTCTTCTCTAACAATGTCTCGTCCAGATCATCTTGAATTCTTGGTAAGAAATTTTGTTGCTTACCTACTTCCTTCAGGATTCTGACTGGTGATTGTCTTCATTTTCATTTCTGTTGTTGAGATTATATATATAACTGAATTGCAAGTTGAAAGTCACTTTGGTAAGCAATATATATAGTCATTCTATTTTCTGGTGTGGAGATTCATTTTTCTAATTTTTTTTTCATTTTTGTACATCTACCATTACTCATTTGGTTATCATACATTTTGAATGACCCTTTTCAATACAATAATCTATGGGGATGGCCATGTCTTATCACTAATCAGTTGTTTAAATCTTTATAGAATCTAATAATTTTCTTAGAGATGAATGATTTTCTCTAAATGAAGATCTATTACTTTGCAACCTGTATAGAGATTATCCTTTACATAATTTAGAAAATTTAGCATGTCTTCATATAATTTGTGTTTTCATTTTTTCTTATGTAATCATTCGTTCCTTTTTAATCAATAAATGAGGGGTTTAATTGGGGATCCTTTTTCTTTAATAAAAGGATTAACATGAAACTTACAAAATTGTGTCCTTGTGCGCTATATCCTGGACATATGGCTGCAACCACAGCAGTGCAAAAACAGGAAGTCCTCAAACAACACTACAGCAAACACAAAAAACATGGAAAACAAAGCATATGGATTACAAGGTTGTCAGCTAAAAGCCTTTGAAGAAGGTTGGCCAACCTAACTGTAATGAGCCGACCCAATTTTTTTCAAACTTTGAGATGATCACAATGGCACCAAAGTACTCGTTAGGGTTAGCTCAAATCATAACCAGCAACTGAAGGAAGAGCCTCAACGCCAAGAATGTGCTTTCCGACCCAAGCTGGGTAAGAAGCTACCATATGGCGGAGTATCACTAGTAAAGAATGCAGTACTGGAAAGTAAACTCAACGCCAAGCATGTGCACTCCTAACCCGAGGTGGGAAAGGCGCTACCATATGGCGGAGATTCTATTAACAATGATGCTATGCAAGTAAACAATCTCAACGCCAAGCATGTGCATTCCTAACCCGAAGTGGGAAAGGCGCTATCATATGGCGGAAAAACATAAAGCAAATACAATGTAGATTGAGCAAGGGCCAGTCGCATCCACAACCGTGGGAATGAAAGTGATTAAAATGAAAGTAAACTAGGCGGCATAGCCATCCTCTTCCACTAAAGTGGGGATACAAAATGTAAAGTGTAGAAAGTAAAAGAGTTGATTAGTACTACTGATTCAGCGTTACAATATGATGAACAATCTGCAAATACAATGAGATATAGTTAACCAATTATCTCCAAAATGTTAGGAAATGAACTCCAAACAAGTACAAGCTATCCAACATATGAAATATAGCAAAAGAGACCAAAATATCAAGTCTGATATAAAATTGCAGCAATCAGAAAATTCATACCAGCAAGCCCTAGAATCACCAAAATGCTCATAACTTCGTCAAAACACCTCCGAATGATGTGGAACTGAATGCAAATGAGAGCTAGGAGTTGAGTGACCAAGACCAAGCCCATAAACTCCTCCAAATAGCAGTGATTTATTTATGCACGCTTTCCAATGCAACATCAAAGAAGGTACAACCACCAGAAATGTTCTAACAACAAGATAAAATTTGAGACACCTCCAAAAAATCTGAAAACTTGCAAGGAGGGGCGCCCAAGGTAGACTAAAGCATAGGGCCAATACCTAGAACCACTAAAAAATCGTGCATGGACTTATGAGCAGATTTCTATTTCAGCAAAACCCTAACCAGCAAATGCAAAACTGACAAATCTCTAAAATATTCAACCTTGATGCTCTGTCTGCTAGTCTGGATGAGAAGCAGTCTCTGAAAACTCAGCTAGGTGCTATCTTTCAAGCACGAAACCAAGAGAAAGAACTAGGAGGTATGTATTCCTCGAAGCAAGCTCTGAAAGTATTTCAACAGCATAACAGTATGATAAGCAACAATAGATATCCATGAAGAGCCCAACACTCTTATTTATAATTTTTTTTCTCCCAAATTCAAATCTTCTTTCCCTCCAATTAGGGCACCTATCTCAAATTCACATTCATCTTCAATAATTTGCAATTTGAATTTCATTTAGCCTCTTCTCCAATAATGAAATATACTTTATCAAAAATGCTAATAAAGTATAATGTGGCATCCCAAAAATATTAAAGTGCAATACTTTATAAAATAACATATCTCCTCAAATAGGCGTCCAAATATGATTAAGTGAAATATTTTATAATTTGAAAATATTCCTCCAAACTAGGCGTCCATTTTGCCTAAGTTGATATTCCACTTAAAACATTATAATTTTCCAAATAAAGCCTCCAAAATGTTAAATTAATAAACATTATAAAAATCACTTATCTCTCCAAATCGTCCTCCATGCCTTAGCCAAATATTTTTTCACTTAAAACATTATTTTTCATCAAATATCAACCTTGCCAAAATAATCACCTCAAATGCTGGAGACCATTGCTCAAGTTGACCTGCCAGAAATAGCCACTGCACCGAACTGCTAAACTGCTGCTAAAAATAGTACTGCCAAAAATAGAACTTACTAAAAATAGCATACTGCTAAAAATAGTAAGTTGTTCCAAACTCATTTTCTCCACATTTTGAGTAGTGGTCGCAACTTACTAAAAATAGTAAGTCCGGAAAAGTTCTCTGATTCAGTTGCATGTCACACCATCGCGAAGCTCTCTGAAAACCTAGAAGGAATCCAGAAGCCAAACTGGAAAACTCCAACATGCAAGCCTCCAAAAAGCAGCCGAGAACGCAAGTCAATATCCTGTCATGCATGCTACCTCATTGCGAAGCTCTCCAAAAACCTAGAAAGCTCCACTAGACATGCGTCATAAACTCCAACATGCAAGACCTTAAAACCTCCTCAGAAAGTGGAAACCCTAAATTCAGCTTCTGACTGGCCTACGGGCTTCCGGAAATAGGCTATCAGACACAAAAGGGCATATGGCTAAAAGAGGGACATTACACTAACACATACAAATTAAAAAAGCAACAGCTAATGGGTCTCAACCTGGGTCAAGGATTTACACCTTGGGAATTACCCTCCAACAGATCTCAACCACAGGAGATCCTCCGATATCATCAACAATAGCCTCCACCAAGACCAACTCTGATGCCATAGACCTACCACCAACTCTGATGCCATAGACCTGCCAATGCCAACCTGACTCTGTTGGCTATGAGACTGATCACGACCTCTCCCACAATCCCAATCCACATGCACCAAATGAATGTTCTTTCCCCCATCTTAGCTAGCAAACTAGCCTTCTATTTGTTCCATTCAACTGAGTCATCTCTAATTTTGAACATATGAAAAGCATTTCTTAGCAGATCTGTACATAAGTCCCCATTTTCTTGATCCCTTGTAATGATTTACCCTGGAGGAGTTTTATCATGATGTCAGGGCTGCATCCAAGGGGATTAGACAAATCTAGGTGGTAGCTAGGGTGTGTGTGGTTGGCTTGAATGACAAATCTTCTGTAAAATTGGATCAAAGATGCTGGACCATTGGGGTCACGGTTGCCACTTTTCATAGATGCCTAGAAACCTTGGAGGCATGAGTTAGGTGGCTTTTGTGGTTGGGGAAGTCTTTGCTTTTGTCAAAGTCACATTTGGGATGACCTGGAGCATCTCAAACTGAGTAGAAAACCTAAAACAACGAAATTGCCAGTTTCCACAGGTAGCAAAATCATCTCAACAACAGCTATTGTGAAGTTGCCTTGATTGCAGTGATTTCAAAATTATCTCCTGGCAGAAGTGGCAAAAACATATAGTGCAATTAGAACATGGAATATGAAGGGTTTTTGATGTTTCGATTTGCTTTTTTGACATGATCTTCCATCTGGCGCCTTGGGAGTGCAGGAGAAAGACATATATGCATTGTAAAACATGTTTGAGTGGGGCTCTTCTTGCAACCTTCATTCCATGTTCATTTTTGCTGTTTTAATCATTGGAGCATGGGTTTCATGGTTTCAGGTATATTGCATTTTGTAATCATTGCCATAGCCCTAGTTGCTCCAGAGGCATTGTATACATCTGTATTGGACTGAAGCATAGTGGAATATGGTGCAAAATGGTCACTTTTGTTGGAGTTTGTCCTTTTTCAGGGTTTCTCTAGGTTAATCTTGTTGTCTCAGTTCATATGAATGTCTCTCTTGCATGATTTACTTTCATTGTATATTGTTTTTATGTGTTTCGTATTTATTATGAACATTCCTAGACTGTTATAGCATCCATTAGAGGTGGAAACACAGTTTTTGAAGGTATTTGCAGGATTGATAAGATAAAATCCATAGTTATGCCTTGAGTATGATATAACCATTCAAGATTATGGATAAACAAATGCAATAGTCAGGGTAGTAGGGTTTTACTTGAAAATTGTGTTTGATATAGAACTGATAATATGTTGGTTGCCACCATTATCTGGCTAAATATGCTTGGCTTTTTCGAAGGCCAAAAATTTCAAGGAGTAGGAGTGAAGGGAATCTACCTACCTCTCCAAAGATAGGAGGTGCTTTTGCAGGGCAGGAAAGTAGGTGCCATGTTGGCCATAGACAGACCTGCCTCCATTGTTAGAATATTATATTCTGATATTGTATAATGGTCAATCTTATCAACAGTAGTTGGTAGGTAGTTGGTAGGTAGACATTTAATGTCTACAGTAACTTTACTTCTCTATATATTGTAATCAGTTCTTCCTGTTAATTTAAGCAATTTCTTAGCCCAAAATTGTTTCATGGTATCAGAGCCATAAGAAAAAAACCCTAAAAATTTGTGGACTTTACTAAAAAGTCATAATTCAAATTTTTTCTGGTCTAGGGTTTATGGGCGAACTTTTTAAATCTATAATTCGTGAAAAATCCTCACGTGAGATTTCGTCGCTGCCTGTTCTGAAAAATTCGAGGGTTTTTTGTTGAGATTTTTGTGGGTTTCTTCTCACAGAAAATCGAAACCCTTCTCTGCAAAATCGTGACTTCTTGTGCTCAGTTCGTGTTTGAAGTCTGAGATCATGGATCTGAAGGCGCCATCATTTTCTTTGCAATTTTCGTGGCTGAAAATCGCATTTTTCTGCAGTTTTATGGATGTCAGCTTTGAAAATCGCGTTTTTTCTGCATTTTTATGGGATTTCGGCTTTGAAAATCACGTTTTTCTGTGAAATCGCATTTTTTCGCCTTTTTACCTGGTTTTTGAGCTCGGTGGAGGACGTTTTTTTGTCCTAGCTTGGTCGCCCCTCTACTTAGCTTCAGTTTGCCAGGATTTCATGGAGTTTCAAGCCATTTTTCTGCATTTTTCTGGTCTTTTAATGGCGGCCTAGGGTTCAGAAATTTTTGTCTAGGGTTTTGACCCTCTGTTTCAAGGCGAAAAATTATTTTGATTGCAGATTCCTTCTGGGTTTTCTAAGATCTCAACTATTAATGATATTGCAGCTTCAGGTTCGTCCTTCCAGCCATGAGTGAAGACATAAATAAATGTAGCCTATTGGCTATTTATTTATATGTGACATTTAATGAGAATGGGCACATCTCTTGGCAACAATATAATTTTCTCTTGGGCCGACTTTCCTTACAAATTATATTTATTATTTGTAATTATATTATTTGTATCTTGGCCGACCTTGTACATGAAGAGGTGCGACCTCTCTCACACTTGTATATATACAAGGTCACCATCTTCTATTGATCATTCATATTTCAAGTTCGAATTAATTCAGTCAAGTGCGAATTTCCTTGAGAGCAGATTGCGAATCTATTCAAGGGCAGAATTAGTTGTCATAGAAGTGCAGATTATTATCAATCATTGCATCTGTGTTAGGTGTTGAAGATTGGCCTTGTGATTGGCCCCATTGTAAAGAGATTTGTTGCCATTATTCATATATAAGAGAAGATCTTTGTTGCTGGGTTTTTCTCCCTCAAGAGGAGGGTTTTCCCAGGGTATCTGCTGTGTTATTGTGTCTGATTTTGAATTAATTTTCTGTGCATGCAAATCTGATCTTAAATTTAACATGGTATCAGAGCGGGTTCAAGGGAACATCTGATCAGATCTGTTCAAGCATTCTAAAGAAGCTTGTCATTCACTGTGATTACTATGGCATCAGTTATACGCTGGGCAGTGTATAGGATTAGAGGGTGAAGAAATGAGTATCCTCAATTTGGGCGGAGCAGATTGTCAGGAAGAGACAGAATTTCACAAGACCGACATATTATAAGTTAAATATTACTGAGGCAGTTTCAAAATAGAGTTCGTGGCAATTATTACTGGTAATCGATGATTCCATTATCACTGCAAGTTTTATATGTGAAAAGTAGTGCTGTGTTCAACTACTGAAGGAGGCTCAATATCATTAAAGTAACGATCTGAAGCTGTATATTGCTCCTGGTCTGCTGCTTCTATAAGAGACGCAAATATTCCAAGTCGGGAGAAACGTAAATTATATTCTTTGAAGTGATCCATTAAAATAAAATAAAAAACAACGCACATATGAATCGGGTCTTAGCTATTGAATGAGGAGTCAGTTATAAATGACATGAATGATCTTTAACTCTCTTGGTCAAATGAATTGAAGAGTTTGGTGATTGTTTATTTAAGGTTTTGAAGAAACTATTCAGTGGCGTTAATATCCAATAGGGCAGTGAATGTCTTAAGCCTGTTGACAGTGATTTAATGAAATTTGTGACAATTTCGAAATAGAGGATATTGAAACATGTCTTTCCTGAGATTGCCGCATCACATAGATTAGAGCCATCTATCCATGGGGAGTCGTGCCACCGAATTATCTTGTTGGTCAATTTTCAAGACATCTGTGTCTTTACTCCTGCTGCCACCCTTTATCTAAGCACTCATATTTGAAAGTGGTCGTGGCTACTCATATCATGGGATGCTAAGTCGTTAAGGGAAGAAGAATAAATGATTACTTGATGCCGCTTGATAGCTAAGTTAAAGCGTCAGTTTAAAAATATATTCAGTCATGCTAAGCCATTCTATCGAATGATAAATATTGACTACTCTGAAGGAGACATGCCTAGGCCGAGCCTTCTATTCGTCGCAGGAATTAAAGGAATAAGTTGATACATCTTAGGGCGGAATAACTAAAGGGAAGTCTCTATATATCTGTCATGTCAGTATAGAGTTCATCATGCTACTGCATATCTTCCAGGTGTTGTGCTTCGATGAATACGCTGCAAATTGATTGAGATCAAGCTCTAAAATGGCTACAACAGAATCAACATAAAGAGATAAGTATTTGTTCTTTGTTGTTGTTTATATATATATATATATATTTGTTTGTGAAACTCAGTCTGCTAAGCCTGTGTAGATCTGATAAAGGTTATAAGTGATGACCTTATTTATCTCTAACACTCTGGGTGATGCTAGTAAGCATGCTGCATAATCTGGTGGATTGCAGCTGGAAACGAAGTGCACCGTAAACGGTCATAGGCCATGTTCAAATTAACCTTGCCAGGGGCCTGTGTTCAAACCATGAAGGTTGTGGAAAAATTTGAGCACAAGAGCAGTGTATCTTACTGTGATCATTAACTGCATCCATCAGAATATTTAGAGATAAGTATTCTTTGTTTGCTGAGTTATATCATTTAGTTGGATCTTGTAATTAGTAAAGAGAGATAGTGGTTTCTCTTGGATTGTGTTCCTAGCATAAGATCCTTTGAAGATTTCATTTATTGCAATTTATTTCATGAAGATTTCTGAAATAAAAGGAGAATTGAAATTTCGATGGTGATTAGTTGGTCACATCGATACCATTCTCTAATGCATGCACTAGGATAGAGCCTTGAACTCTTGGAGAGAGTTGGTTCTACATGCTAACTGCATAATGCATTCAAGAAATCTGTAGTTGTTCAGATTGTCTTTTGATTGTGCTGAGCTTAGCACTCTTGAGAGGAGCAAAAGACGGAAGAAAGAGTTATATCAAAATTCAATAAAGATAAGTTCTTTATCTCTTCAGTTTGATCTTTTGATATATTTCTCTTTCAGGTTGATTTATTTATTTATTCATGATTTAATATTGTTCATAAATTATTCTGTATACTTGCTATAACTTGGAATAGTAAACCTTGTATGATTCTAGCCTTGATATTTCTTTGGATAGTTGTGAATTGTTGTAATCTCTCTCTATTGCTTTCAGGATAGCTCCAGGAGCAAGAAAGTGATGAGAGATTGCTTAGTGATGAAAAGCTTGAGGCATTTTGTAAGGAAGTCGTGCCGACCAAAGAAATGATCAAGCGTGAAGTCACAACTTGCAGTCATGAGACTGAGTTGGTGGCTAAAGGGAGTTCACTTCTAGAAGTCTTCTTTGCAATCTCTGAAGCAGGGATCAAGAGGGAGTTCAGTGACTCACTGAGAAGAAGTGAAGGTTGCAATGTTGCAGGAATAGAGTGTTCTAAGAGGACAGCCCTATATCTCTACAAAAGTATATGCTGGAATTCATTTCTCTAAGGCCAAGCATTGCAAGCAATCTTAGACGATGAGGTCAGAAGATTGATGCAAGTACTTAAAGATGCAGATGAGAGCATTGAGAAGTACAAGGCAAGATTCATAGCTCATGGGTTTTTACAGAAAGAGTGAGTTGATTATGAAGAAACATTTGCTCCTGTTGCTCACTATTTCAAGGTACATGGGAGGAGTCTCATGTTTGCAAACTGAAGAAGGCATTGAATGGTCCTAAGCAGGCTCCTCGTGCATGGTACGAAAGGATTGATCGTTCCCTGTCAAGTTTGGGTTTCTTGAAGAATGATGCTGATTCAAATCTCTACTTCAAGGTAATCAATGGTGAAGCATTAATTTTGGTATTATATGTTGATGATTTGATCCTTATTGGAGAAGATCACCTGATTCTTGAATGTAAGAAGGAGTTGACTTCAGAATTTGAGATGAAGGACCTTGGGCTCATGCATTACTTCCTTGGATTAGAAGTCTGGCAGAAACCAAATGAGACGATTCTAAGTCAAGGAAAGTATACCATTGATATACTTAAGAGATTTGGTATGATGGATTGCAAATCCATGTCCACACCTATGGAGACCAACTTACATAAGTTGAAGGAGGCTGCAACTAATTCAGACTTGGTGGATCCTACATTGTACAGTCAGCTTATTGGATCCTTGATGTATCTAGTTAACACTAGACCTGATATCTGCTATGCAGTGAGTGCACTTAGCCAATTTATGTGTGATCTGAGACAGATACATCTTGTTGCAGCCAAACATATCCAGAGATACTTGCGTGGCACAGTTGGATATGGGTTGAGGTATACTTCAGATACAGACTTGGAGTTACATGGTTTCACTGATTCTGATTGGGTAGGTTGTGTCACAGATCGGAAGAGCACCTCTGGTTGTTGCTTCAGTTTGGGTTCGCTATGATTTCCTGGTGCAGGCGGCCACTCTAGCATTGTCAAGCAGGGAGTACATTGCAGTTTGTATGGCCTTTCGGGCAGGTCTAAGTCTTTGTGATTGTTTGGACAATCAATGGAGCCTACTATCATTCATTGTGATAATCAAAGTTGTGTGAAGCTTTATCAATCCTATGTTTCATGACAAAACCAAGCATGTTGAGATCAAGTACCACTATATTAGAGATATACGTCTTTAAGGCTTGTATAGTTGAGTACAAAATGGCGAGCGGCGGATATTCTCACCAAGCCTCTCGCCGGGATAAAGTTTGTGTACCGAGATAAGCTTGGTATGGTGGAGAATCGATTGATTGAGTAAGAGTCTCCGATCGGGAGCCTTGTTAATCATTTTTCTTACGAGACGGAAGAATTTGAGGTGCAAGCCCTTGTTAATGCATTTTCCTCTGAGAGGAAGAATTTGAGGTGCAAGCCCTTGTTAATGCATTTTCCTCTGAGACGGAGGAATTTGAGGTGCAAGCCCTTGTTAATGCATTTTCCTCACGAGACGGAGGAATTAGAGGTGAAATCCCTTGTTTCCACCCTCTGAGCTGAGTCATGGTGGATGTCATGTGTGAGACTCCATGACATATATTGTACTTGTGTTTCACCCTCTGAGAGAGTCATGGTGAAAGTCACGTTGAGGTGACAACATCACGCAAGTGATGAACACTTGTACTTACCATAGTATGGTTGTAGTCATTATGGTTGATATTGTGTTGAGGCGATATCTAATATCACGTTGAGGTGATATTCTTCTCTTCACATCTGGTTGTAGCCAATGTGATGGGCATCATGTTGAGATGATTTGTCTTGAGCAGCTGGAAGTTCTCTCCCTAGCTGAGAGGGAGTGTTAATGATATTGCAGCTTTAGGTTCGTCCTTCTAGTCACGAGTGAAGACATAAATAAATGTAGCCTATTGGCTATTTATTTATATGTGACATTTAATGAGAATGGGCGCATCTCTTGGCAACAATATAATTTTCTCTTGGGCCGACTTTCCTTATAAATTATATTTATTATTTGTAATTATATTATTTGTATCTTGGCCGACCTTGTACATGAAGAGGTGCGACCTCTCTCACACTTGTATATATACAAGGTCACCTTCTTCTATTGATCATTCATATTTCAAGTTCGAATTAATTTAGTCAAGTGCGAATTTCCTTGAGAGCAGATTGCGAATCTATTCAAGGGAAGAATTAGTTGTCATAGAAGTGCAGATTATTATCAGTCATTGCATCTGTGTTAGGTGTTGAAGATTGGCCTTGTGATTGGCCCCATTGTAAAAAGATTTGTTGCCATTATTTATATATAAGAGAAGATCTTTGTTGCTGGGTTTTTCTCCCTCAAGAGGAGGGTTTTCCTAGGGTATCTGCTGTGTTATTGTGTCTGATTTTGAATTAATTTTCTGTGCATGCAAATCTGATCTTAAATTTAACATCAACTGGGTTGGTCTTCAAATTTTTTGGGTACCTCGTTTTCTGTGCCTCGAAATTTGTGCCTCAGTTTCAAGTCGATTTTTTTTTTCTGATTGTAGATTCTTGGTGGGTTTTCCGAGATCTCAAATGGGTTGTCCTCCGATTTTTCTGGGTACTTCATTTTCCGTGTCTCAATTTTTGTGTAGCTCTGTTATGGCGGCTAGGGTTCCAAACCCTCTGTTTTTCAGCCAACAATTGATGGCTACCTGTTTCTGGGCTTCTGTAATTCGCAGTGTTGCGTGAGATTTCTTTGGTGGGTTTTTTAAATATTTTTTCCCTTATTAAAAAAAATAAATCTGGCTTACAAGTTTTCATAATTTTTTCCCTAAAAAAATTCCAGCAGGGTTTATAATTTTCTCCTCAAAAATTAAGGGTCAGTTCCTGTATACCCTAGTCAGGGTTTGTGTTGTACGGGAGGGCTCTCTGGTTTCTGAAGGGTTTTACCGTTTTTCCTTAAAAACGATGATTTGTATGCTGATCCATGTTTCGGATTCCATGCCAGCTACTTTTTGGGTTTCTGTAATTTGCAAAATGCGTGGGATTCCTCTCTGGTTTTTACCGTTTTTTCTGAAAAAACGATGATTTGTAATCTTGGGTTTGGCGATTTTTTTCCTCAAAAATCGTGGTTTCTTGCAGTCTGTTCTTGGGCATCACACTCCTCTGCAAAAGTTTCGATGGTTTGCCGATTTATCCTCAAATCGTGGTAGTTGTTCTCTTGGTCATCAACATTCTGCAGATCCAGGGAGGGTCTCAGTAGCAGCAGAGTATTATGAAGAATTTGTGACCAAACGACCTGCAGATTGTTTTCTGTAGGCTAGTTAGACGATTGACCATTAAGGGAGGGTGTTAGAATATTATATTTTGATATTGTATGATGGTCAATCTTATCAACAGTAGTTGGTAGGTAGCTGGTAGGTAGACATTTAATGTCTACAGTAACTTTACTTCTCTATATATTGTAATCAGTTCTTCCTGTTAATTTAAGCAATTTCTTAGCCCAAAATTGTTTCATCCATAGCATAAGGGAGGCTTGTAGGCAAGCTAACACTTGCTTCTATAACAAGTTTACTGATGTCCACGTGAACTTCCCACAAGTTTTTCAGATCCTCAACAGGTGGAATGTAATCCTTATTCAAAAAGTCAATTAACAAACAAATAACCTTCTAATCTATAGTTTTAGCCACCAAAATTTCAAATTTGCATAAAGGAGTCAGTCACCATGGAATTTGCGCGCTTGATCCCTGGATGGTCTTCCTGACCATCTGGCCCAAGGATTTCTTAAATGAAATGTAGGTCCTGCTTCTTTGTAACCCTAAAAATCACTTTGAGTTTCCTAGTAGATACACTTCCTCCAAAGAGGATTTCATGAGCTACTGAGTAAACTTAAATTCTAAACACTGCAGACAGATTGTAGAGAGGAGAGAAAAAGCCATTGAAGACACTTTGCCTATTTGCTTAGGGAGGAACAGTGGAGAGAGATGGCATTCCATCAATCTGCATTGGATTAATGAGGGCTTCACACATGTATCCTTCGTTGACATGCGGATGATGGTATACCATGCAAATCTATGATGTCATGGGAATACATGAATACGGGTAGACATCTATTATATATAAGTACACTCATCTTAAGATATGCATAGGTGGGGATGGTGTGTTCCTATATTGGAGTTTCCTTGTAAGTACGAGTAGCATAGTTTTTGGTATATTGTCCCGCTTAAAAGACTGGAGTGTCCTTGTTGGAGACAGATTGTTGCTAAAGGATATTCAATATTGTGATTTATTAGCTTCCATCTGAAATTATAAATGAGTTAGGCAAACCAACATGGATGGTACACATAATTTGTGATCTTGTCGCTGTAATGCTTGTTGCCACATGTCTTGCCATACTAAGTGCAACCATGATAGCTATTGTTGCTTATGCTACACAGATGAAATTTTAGTATTCTATTTATTAAAAGCAAACACCTGCGTATTTTGTCATTATCTTTATTAAGGATTATCTACATGAAATTTGTTTACATCCTGTTTAAAATTCTTTAAAGACTTTTCTTTGTTATATTTGAATACTAGTTTTCATTTTCTGTAATCTATCATATTCAGAAGTTACTTTTATAGTGACAACTACCATAACTTTTATTTTTTGTTAATTTTGCTATTGTCTCAGCTGTAATCTTATGAGCGTATCAAAATTGTGGTAACTTTTTTTGAATGCAATGCACGTCTTGAGCTCTTAACTAACAACATATTTCCGGCATTGATTGGAAAAATTGCAGGGCAAGGGAAAGTGGACATTAGCTACAAGAAACCAGTAAATTCGTATCAACAAAATAAAAATGGAATGCTAACACAAAATCAAAATGGGCTCTGTTGTGAGAAACACACAATATGTAGTGAAGAAGTCCTTAACAGGGAAGCGCCCCAGTTTGATTTGAGAAACAATGAAAAGCCAAATACCAAGGTATTGTTTGCAAAATGTGACATTAAATACTAACCTTTTGCTTCATACAGTGATAATGTGAACATTTTATTTGGTAAAGGTGCTTTAAACTATTTGATGTGGAGGCTTAGAGGTTATGCTTTTAACATCTCACCATCTATCCTTCTTCTAGAAAAGAATGCAGACAAAAGTGCTTTATATATTCTGGATACATTGGATACCATCTTGGCATCAATTTTATTACAATATACATTTTCAATGAAGGAATGCTTGGTATGGGTGCAAAGTAACCTATTTTTCATCCTTTCTACCATCTGTTGTCCTTTTTGTTCCATTCATGTTCCTATTGCTTCAGTTCTTTTATCATTATTCTGCATTGTTCAATTTTGTTCTGCTCGTCAACTTTTATACAACCCACCTGCAAACTAGCCTACATCTTTGCTTTTCCCTTCTACCATTGAAGGAAGATTTTCAAATCAGAAAAAAAAGACAAAAATGTTTAGCCTAGTGATGCACTCCTTAACAAACAAAAAATGGAATTCAGCATCCTTACATGATGAGGCACACATTGGGCAGTCTGGCGCACATTGTAAAGAGAAAATTGGTGAAGATGAAGTGTAGTGTATTGGCATGTGTCTAGCTCATAAGCCCATGCCTTAATAAAGGAAATCTTCAAAATGCCAGCTTATGTTCAGATTTCCCTATAAATAAAAACTAGGATTTTGATTTTGATATGTAATCAAGGGAGGCACCAGATGTGCGCCTAAGCAGAAAGCACACACCACATCATAGGGATTTCTAAAAATGAAGATCTTATATTGAGGTGCACATGGCATCATAGGTGCATGCTTGATATGTTGAATTTTGTTTACACTATGAAAAACAGCTGACTCAGTAGTATTTTTTGCTAAAAGTCAGCTGACCAAATTCAAAATCAAAGGAGTGTTTGGATTTATTATAAATATCAGATTGGAAAGGAGATCAATCTTCTATTTTAGAATGAAGTGCCCCTTTAAAAAGCAATCAGCTATTAATAAATCAGGCACAGCATTTTTCTCAAAGCGAAAACATCATTTTTAATGTTAGCAGGATGCTGATTTTGCAGGAAAACAGTCATAACAGCATTTATCAAGGAATCAGCGTCATTTCTTCTTCAGATTTTTCTTTTTCTTCTCAAAATGCCTGCAGAAATCAATCAAAGAATAGTCAAGCAGAAAGGATTTGAAAATATTTTTTCCATTCAATTGGATTTGGTATCAGCATGAGGAGAGGATAGAGTTAATCAGTTCCTTTAGAGTTTTCTGAAAGCTTCATCAAAATTGTCTTTCAGAGGCACCTATTTAAAGGTCTACTTCTAGCAGGCGCTAAAAATAGCTCACATTATTTTTAGCCATCACATTTTCAAGGAGATGAACATATTCTAAGACATGCCATTTTTAACTAGTGCTACTTACAGCTCGTGCTATAGCATTCACTATTTATAACCTAAAGTTAACTGTTCTTAAATCATCTTTTAATAGATCTCTTGTCATGTGAGAGATGTTAGCATTAAGTCATAGTTCATAACTTACTAGAGGTTGCATAGGTCTAGTTGTAATATTAAAGGATAGAAGTTTGTAGTAAAGATTGCATTTTATGCAATCAATTATTCTTAGAGTATAAGTAGTCGTAAGTTTTTTATTTATTTTCATGTACTAGCTTTATAGACATTATAAATAAGTGCTATTTTGCACTTAGATTTCAAATGGTAATTCTCACTCTTGCTTGTTGCTGACATTGCTGTTCATTGAATAGTAATTATTGTTAATACAAAATTTGTTATTTGTTCAATAAAAATATTTCACATTATTTTTAGCCATCACATTCTCAAGGAGATGGACATATTCTAAAACATGCCATTTTTAATTAGTGCTACTAATAGCTCATGCTATTTTTAGCATTCACTATTTATAGTCTGAAGTTAAGTAGTCTTGAATCATCTATTAATAGATCTTGTCATGTGAGAGATGTGAGCAATAAGTCATAGTTCATTAAATATTCAAACTACAACTTAACTAGAGGTTGCATAATTCTAGTTTTAATATTAAAATATAGAAGTTTGTAATAAGATTACATTTTATGCTATCAATTATTGTTAGAATATAAGTAATTGTAAGTTTTTAATTTATTTTCATGCACTAGCATTGTAAACATTATAAATAAGTGCTATTTTGCACTTAGTTTTCAAATACTAATTCTCACTCTTGCTTGTTGCTGAAATTGCTGTTCATTGAATATTCATTATTGTTAATACAAAATTTGTATTCATTCAATAAAATTTATTGAGCTTATATTGCTTTTAAATCACTCTTGAATTGTTTTGTTATATGTGTAGAAGTAGATGAAATTCATATTGCAGGTTTATTTGAAGTTGAAAATTGTGACTTTGTATTGATTCTTTCAGTTAATTTACGAAAACATTCTTGTTGTTATGTTTAAATCTATTCAAATCCTTGTATACTTGTATTGTCCAATCTCTGATTTTAGCTGAAAAATGCAGGTGTTTGATTGTAGGATTTATTCAATAAAAAATATAAAAAATTGTTTGCCTTAAGTTGAAGAGCATCTTGGCCTTATCGCCTTATATAAATCTAAAAAGACATAACTAATAATTATATTAAGAGTGTCTTAGCCTTTTTGCCTTAGACAAATTCAAAAAGACATACTTTTAATTTTATTCAACATTAATGCTAATCAGCTTAGAAAAATTCTATAAAGATAGTGAATAGCAAGTACATATTGTACACAATAGGCCAGTTCTTATTTTATAGGGAGCTTCCCCTTCTAATTTGAAGAGCGATTCTACTACACATTTGTTCCATTTTGCATTGCACTAAAAGGTGCAAATTAAAATGCTAACATGATCTTGCTATGAAGTGCAATGTATTTGCTTAATATTAGTGTGATGTGCCTACAACTTGAAGAAAATGTACAAATTTACAATTTATTTAATTTGTAGACGACATGCAGGAACAGGTGGAAAAATCAAATTGGAGTAATTGATTCTTATAGCTAGTATTTGAAATCCAAGTTTAAAAAAAATAAAAATAAAAGTTTAATCAATTGATATAATGTTAATGATTGTTTTTGAAATTAAGATCAAATGAAGAGGACAGTGAACAGGTTATAGAGGAGTGGCTATTTAAAAGAGGACATGGGGGCCGAAAGTGAGGGTTTTGTAGTTGATGAAGTGGAATATTGCCATTCTTTTTATTCATTTTCTTCATCATTTTATTTTGTTTGCTTCCTAGGAAAGATTTATGAGGATTCAGAAACATAAACATTTATGAAAAATAGCTTAATTGTGATTTAAATAAATTAGTGTTTTTTTTGGATGGGGGATGTCTTTTTGTCCTTGGATGCTCGTTGCAAAGGGTAACATCCCTTGAGTAGTAGGACCATCCTAGGGATGGCCACCTCTATAGGTTGTACTTGAAGGGAGGATTGGGGAATGTTTCATCTCCATCTCGCTCTCCTTGGGACCTCTTTGATCTAGTATTTGCCCAAATACCCTAGGTATGTGTCTCCAAGGAACATTGTGAATTTCCCAATTGGGACCAAGTTATTATGTAATGACCCCTTTTTATGGCCTTTCTAGTATCTATGGAGACTCCAACTTTATTGGAGGGTGCCAACTTTTTCGAGATGGAATTCTGGCAGCAACAACAAATTCAGTAAATCAAGGCGAATCCCATGGTACTTTCTGAATGCAATATAGACCTTTAGGGAGCCTTCCACATTTCTTGGAGAAGTTTGCTATTTTTGGAATGTGCTTCATTAAGTTTGATATCCTGCAAACTTAAAGTTATGTTAATATGGTCAGAATTCATAATTGGCCTATTTTAGTATTTTTTGCAACTTGGTTGTGCAGAAATATAATTATTTTTTATAAAGAGACTCATATAGTTCAAAAGTAAATTAAGATAATAGTCACTTTATAAAGAGTTAAAATATGGATTATCTAGAAAGTTATTAAACAATTATAAAGTATAACTTCTAGAAAGATCCCAAGGGGTTATAAAAGGAGGTTGAGAGAAGTCATTTCTTTATTCTTGATGTTTTGTATTTTCGGAAACCCTAGTTGTGGAGGTTGGGCAGGTTTGTTCAACAACAGCCCTAAGAGAAACCCTAAGGCGAAGATTGGTTTCAGAAGTGAAAGATCTTCGCTAACCAATATGGTGGTGGACTAACTCAAGATTCATAGGTGTGCTTATTGTTTTGGATTTATGGGATTTGTGCTGAAAGTAAAATTATTTTCAGATTTGCCATGGGTTTAATCTGTAATTGAAGATTTTAGTTTGGCAGAGGTTTGAAAGATCATTTCATATATTGGAGCTTAAGATATTTTGTATTTTCGGAAACCCTAGTTGTGGAGGTTGGGCAGGTTTGTTCAACAACAGCCCTAAGAGAAACCCTAAGGTGAAGATTGGTTTAGGAAGTGAAAGATCTTCCCTAACCAATATGGCGGTGGACTAACTCAAGAATCATAGGTGTGCTTATTGTTTTGGATTTATGGGATTTGTGCTGAAAGTAAAATTATTTTCAGATTTGCCATGGGTTTAATCTGTAATTGAAGATTTTAGTTTGGCAGAGGTTTGAAAGATCATTTCATATATTGGAGCTTAAGTCATTTTTAATATATTTATTGTGAAAACCCTAAGAAGAGGCTCGCCGCATCATAAGGTGGATAGAATTCTCTTTAAATTAGAATGGTACATCTCATATTAGAAGGCTTTGAGCCTTGTGTAGCTTGATAAAGAGTAGGAAGGGTGACGTGCGAAATTTATGGGCCCCAATCTACACATTAAAGGCAAGGTTCAACACATACTTTGGAAATATTGAGGATTGTGGCAAGTTTAGGAGGTTTAAGGATTGGACGTGAGGTTCAGAGGAGGAACGATTCCTTCTAGAGGTGAATTGAGTGTGTTTATGGGCAGCTTGAGGCTTTAAAGCTTTGGTTACACCTTTTCCATGTATACTTCAGCAAATTTATAGTGGGACGTGGCAGTTTGAGGTGGTGAGAGGTTGTTGTGACAGAGTTTGGGCACTTTTGTGTATATATAGCAGATTTGGAGTATCATTAACAGTCAACTTGGGTATTTGCTCACCTGTACTAATCATATGGTTAAGAAGATTGGACTGAACAACAGTTACAGCTGGTTGAAGACATTTTTGAGTGCATCATACAATCGATAAAGAGACAAAATTGAGTACAACACAGTATATTGCATCAAATCTAATCAATTTTCTATATCAGACTTAGGTGAACAGTAAGCTAACAACTTAATATCTAATGAACAGCGAAATTAGGTCAGTGAAATCATCTTGTTCTTGAATATTTGATTGCAATTGATCAGTGCATTATATTTCTGTTCTGTTCTTTATCTTGCTGCAATAATCATTAGTTGATATGCGGGAATTTGAATGAAATGTTGTAATGGAACAATTGTTATAAGGAGTTAGATCAGTCGTGCAAATTAATTATTGGATTTTGTGATATGTTGGTTCAAACATTGTTGAAATACACTCTAAATACAATTGAACATCAACCATTTGACAAAATGTCAATGTATTACTCACTGAATGCAAAGTGTGTAGAAATACTTATGTAATTGGAAGTTAGTAACAACAGTTAAAACATTAAGGCTCAGAAATATTGAAGGGTTCCTTTGATTGCAAACTGTTTGACAAATTGTCTCAAGAGGAAAAATTAGAAGATCATCAGCAAGATACTAAATATTTCTGGTGGGTACATTACACATTAGTACTTGTCAAAGAAGGAAAACTCATTCTTTCTACTCTTCCGAGTATGTGATTCTTAGTTTCTGTGATAATGGCTTGTATATAATTAATGTTGCTGCAAAATAATGAATACTTGTGACAATTCTTCTCACATTGTGTTGAACTCCTGTGTTTTTGTTAACATAATTGCCAGGTTAAGATTGACATTTTTACTTTCAATGAATCTTAAGATTTGATTGCAGTTGAGACATTTTTCTAGGTGGGTGTGTGACAATCTTTGCAAGGATCTTGATGAGGTGTTTATCCTTTTCCTGTGTCTTCACTTTTCTTTTGTGAACAGTGCTTCATAGAACGATAATTTTATGTTGCCAAACCTAGTATAAGGGCCACTACTTAATTAGCTCATTTGTTTCTAAACAGTAATCAGTTTCTGTAAACTGGTGTACTCTTGAGTCCCATTGACCTACTTTTGGTCACTTGGGGACATTAATAAATTTCTTTCTTTTTAAGTTTCCTGGACAGGGTGATGGCTTATATATACATATATATAATTTCCACAAAATGTACAGAATTAAATAATAAATATAGAATTAAGAACATGCTATATAATTGATAATTAATAACTTATATCAATTAAACAATGCCTATTGTCAAATCATAAATGTTAATTTAAAACCCTTTTGAGTTGACAAAATATTTGACAATCTCTGACATGTGATAGATGCAAATTGTGAACAAAGTCCTAAAATATACATTTAGAAAGTTGAAGATGTTTCACTATTGAAGTTGGAGAAAGTTCCTGGCCATTTTCCAAGCTATGCCTTGAAATCTATGATACAATAAAATAAGCTATTTTCCTCTCATCTCCCTTCTGAAGTTAAGATGTGAATCCCTTTTGTCAAGTGAAAAAGTTTGCAAATCTGTTTCTGGTAGAAAAAACCAGTGTGCAAATGTCTATTGTGATTTTCAGGCATCCCTCAAAATGATCAGCTGAAAATCCAATCTGCACATGAAGAGTTTGAGAAAGCTGCTGCTGTGTGATCGTTTCCCCATCTTTGCTACCTGCTTTGAAATTTCCTTTTACAAGAATAATCTGATCTACTGTTAGCCAGGCTATCAGCATGATCGACAGTATTATTTGTCCCACATAAACCAGTCTCAGCAATAGGAAGACTGTGACCTGGGAAGGAATATTTCATACATGCAGCTATGATGTTGTAAACCCTACTGCTATATAAATATCATGACATCTGTCAACAATTCATATGTTGCGAGAGGGGTGATGCAGGGAACATCACAGGGAAGCCTGGCATTACCCCTGGGCCCCCCTGTGGGTATGTTCACAGGAGACGCTCCCCATGTTAAGGGGGCGTCCCTGGGATGTCACCAAAAAACAGAAAAAAGAGGGGATGAGGTGATGATAGAATGTCTGCATCCTCCCAACCCTCAAACATCACATCCCCAGAATGGTGTAAAAACCCCTGGGAATTGTCCCTTGGAACACTGATAAAAATAAAAATCAAAGTTCAACCAAAGTTATAGTGATCAATCATTACAGATGTCACAACCAACGCTTTTGAACAATTTCCTTTTTCTTGTGCACAAATGCTTGGGTGGTGACATCAGTGAGAGAAATAAGATATGGATCATAGAACCTACACAATATTTGTGGGCAATTGCAATGAGTTTGTGGCTGTGTTTGAGAAATTTTTAGAACTATTTTACTATTTAAAAGATGGCATTCAATGGTTTCAGAAAACTTGGCATCCTCAAGAATGTCGATAATTCATGTGTGATCTGCATTTAAAAAAATTATCTATTAGTAAAGATAATAATTTGAAAATGTAATCGTTGCCTGAGTCTACAGAGGTGCCTAAGGGCTTGTGTGGAACCCATAATTTTAAATTTCTAATTATAGCAGTCTTGTGTTACAAACAATTTATTGGAAGCATCCAGGTAAGATATTACTTACTCATTTGCTTATGTTCTATATTCTCTCCTATCATAGCTACAGGAGGAATATGATTAAAGCATTGTGAGTGCTTCACTTCAATTTTTCAAGTTTTAAACAATCAGTAGGAATGAGGTTTGATGTGTTATTGACGACATTTTTACAATGGCAGATGGGACAGGTTTCAGATAAGCATTTCTATTTTCTTAATTTCGTAAGCATAAAAGTTGTAACTACTGAAATGTCCCAAAAAGTTTCAGGAAGGTGTTTTATTCTTTTGTTTTTTCCCTGTAGAAATCAGGCCTTGCCCTGGTTGTTGAAACACAGAAAATCATTGCAGATAAGTAGTGATTGTCTTTGAATTTTTTTTATAATAGAAATGCTTTTCATCTCTGCAGTCCTTGTTCACACTTGCATGGGGATGTAATCGTGAGAAGAATACGCGGCATAAGCATGATGTTGTCTCTTTTGAGAGTGGTAATATTACTACTGCTGTCCGCAGCAGTAAGCAGGTACAAAACCATTTTATTTCTGCATCAAATATCTAAGTCACCATACATAGATACATGTATTAGCACATAGATACAAACATTAGCACATATTTGTTATGCTTTAAGACATAGATACACACATACATTATATCTCACTTATTGTTATGTTTATAAATAGAAAATAATCCTTGATTCCTAATATTACATTTTGATTGTTTTGCATGTCTCATATCTGTTATATCTTTTATATGGGATGAATTCACAAAATAATGGAAAATCGTGATTAAATCCAAGAATTGGATAAAGGATTCTTATTTTATTCATTAAACAGTAGGTACTCCACTTTTTTCGCTAGAGTGTATTACTAAATTTCATTGTTGGTTGATGTGTTCAGATAACTTTGGAGTGGGATTCACCTCCACAGTCTGTGATAATATTGACAAAGCCTGATTCCACTTCTGTACAAGAATCATGCAAAGAGATGGTCAGGTGGGTGTTATAACTATTGTCTAATTTCATAGCTGCTGATGTCTGAGAAAATTTTAAAGCAATTAAATTAATATTTTTTTAATTTCAGTTGTGCACTTCATTATTGACTACATGTGTTGAAATTTCTCAGGTATGTCATTTGGTTTTGATGTCCTGAATAAGTGAAACATACTTAGAAACACCGTAGTTTTGTTCATAAAAAACAAGAAACAAGAGGTTCTCAAAAATATAAATCTATTTGACTGAAAAAAATATGGGAAAAGGAGAAAAGTTGAAATTGGATTTAGTTGCATCCATTGGGTTGGAAAGTTGGTAAATTATTTTAATGTTTGTCCTATATCAAATTCTGTTTTGATTTTTTTAGCATAGCTTTGATGCTTGCTTAGAATCTAGGGCAGTTCCAAAAAGGGCTTGTTTTATTTGAGTGGCTGTGAAAAGTGAAACAATTGACCTTTCCCTATTTTCTCCTTCTTTTGTTTCTGTTCTCAGAGTGTCAAAGCATGATTTATCATTTAATCTTGTCCACTCCTTACTAATGGATATAAAACACAAAGTATATGGAACTCCACTGTGTATCAACTACAATTAAAAATGGTACTGCAACATGATTTTTCCACTATTTTCCTCCAGTTTGATGATTGTATCAGAAGCTTGTGATTTGTATGACAGGAAAAATCACTAGGGATCTATTACATAGGTTTATATATTTACACACACACACATACACTCACTCACAGAAATATACACACATTTACACATATTTTTGTACATTTATACACATATAACTATGTAAATCTATATGCACATGTGCATGCTTAGACATATATTTATATATATATGCTTATATACAATCTGCGCACACACATATATGCACACTAACAAATAAATCATGATCAGTTGAAAGGGTTGTGGGGTAATGGGAAATATGGTACTTCTAGAAATGAGATCCAATTTCAAATCTCCATGTCATGTTAAGATGGCTTACAACCTGAAGTACACCCAAGCACAAACGTTAATCTGCTTGGGGATTTGAGGGTTAAAAGGAGGGCAAATTGGTCATTTGCATCCCCCATAGTCATTTTGTTGTTCATTCCATTTTGGAGATTGAAGTCTTCAAGGATGAAAACCCTTGGTTTCCATTGTTGGATTTGAGGACAAAAGCCCTCTTATCCATGTGAGGTGATTCCATCTAGGGATCACATTTGTCCTAATCATTGATTGTATTTTGAAGTTTTCAGTTGTGGAGGATTGGATAATTAAGCATTTGCAAGCAAATCAATCAACATTTTATTATTGGCGGTTGTAAATGATTGTTTAGACCATTTGCATCATTATTATTGCTGTACAAAGTTAGATCTGCTGATCTTTGGTCATTGTTGCTGTTGTTCGCGATGGATTTGAGGGTTTAGTTGTGAAATAAGTCAAATCTGCTGCTGCTGGAAGGATATCCAGCCCTATTATTGCTGCACAACATTTGTTGCAGCTGTGATAAGGGATTTTCAGTTGTCTAGCATCCCTCCAGCAGACATTCATCATCATTTTTTCCATTGTACAGCTTGGGAAGAACCACTTTTATGCATTGCTGATGTGGCACAGCTTTTGTTGCTGCGATTAGGGATTTTTTATGCTGTATCATTCATGACTGCTGTACAACTTGGATGGGCCACTACAATTCATTTCTAGCCACCGTGTCATTTTTTAGCAGTCATAGCTTAATATTGGACACCATCTGTGGCTGTACAGTTTGTTGTACCTTGTTAACAACACGTATATTTTACACTGGTTTTGATATTGTTGCATATTCTAAATTATTTTAACCCCAGTAATAACTATATTGAATCCACCGCAATTAATTAAATAACCCTGCGAGAAAAATGGCATTACAAGTAACATTTATGGATTACTTCTCTTTAGGTTACCTCTCAATATTTCAGATTATTATACATAGAAAGGAAGGTTTGTGGTTCTTTGTGGGGTTTGAGATCATGTTACTGCTCAGAGTTGAACTTTGAAATCCATACCTTCCAGCTACTTGGAAACTTTTGTCTTACAATTGACATTCATTCTGTAATTCTAATTAGTTGTAGCTTGCATGCATCTGTCCTTAAAATTTCTGTTAGAATTGATAAATATTGTTGTTGCCAGTTGTGTTTTTTAATTGTATTAGGTTTTCAATGTTATTTATAGGTTCCGATGGGTATATTGAAGCTGGTAACTGTAACAAATAGATGAAGTATTGGAAGCTATATTACCACGCTTTCAATTGTGAATGTCTGAATAGTAAAATGTCTCCAATATTGATGAAATTGAACTTGATGAACTTTAATCATAAGGATGCCCTAAAATGTTCGTATTCCATTCAAGTGACAATAGATCTTGCAATTTCAAATATACAAAGGATCCTAGATGAGTATTCAGCTACCCCATACCAAACAAAAGCAATAAAGCTGTGAAGAAAAGTGTCCATCTGTATGATAATGAATGTAGCTGCTTCGTATGTAGAAAATAACCTTAACACATAAAAAATAATTAGGCTGAATTCAGTCAGATTGCATTCTAAAGCTTTGCCTTGTTCATGGCAGACTTGACAACATAGTATTAAATATATTAAATAATCTAATATTAATGGTCATCTTAGTCGTCTTTAGTTAGTTTAGATAGTTTCTAAATTTGTCTTCAGTCTACGATCGTTTCTTTTAGAAACATCATCTCTTGTAAATCTATATAAGGAACTTTCGTTCCTCTGTTTAATACATTGAATATTTTATCATGGTATCAGAGCGGGTCGATGGGGTTTCATAAAATTTGGCGAATTTTTTAATAAAAAATTCGTAGCCTCTTCTTCTTGGAATTTATTTCCAGAAATTTTCAAACTTTTTAAAGCCATTTTTCATGAGATTTTTTGAGGGTTTCCTGAAGGAGAAATCGCGGGTGTGTTGCAGAAGATTTTTCGTTTTTCTGGGCGCGCGATTGTGAAAAGTCGTGTTTTTCTTCTGGTTCATGGCTTTGCGACCAGGCTTTTTTAATCAACAGAGTGTGTTGTCCTTCTTCCTGCGACAGCTCGTGCTTTGTTTTCCTCCAACGGCGGTCTGTTTAAGCCCGTGTCTTTTGTCTCTCGACGACCCTTCTGGTTTTCGCAACGACCTCTTTCTGGCGCGCGATTTGAAGAACTTCTGGCTCGCGTTTTTACACGCATTCTTTTCTGGGCGCGTTTTCTATAAACGCGTTTCTTTAGTCTTATATTGCCCGCGTTTTTTTTCTGGAAGCAACCTCTAGGCGTGATTCAAATCGCGTTTTGACTCTGGATGCCCATTTTCTGGCCGCGATTTTGGATGACTTTCTGCAATATTCTGTGATCAAGATTTTTTCCTAGCCGCGACCTCTATTTCGCGGGTTTCTGCTCGCATTTTCTATGACGTTTTTTCTGTACCAAGGCTTGTGGTGGGATTTTCCCGAACCTTCACTGTTCGTGGGTTTTCAAAGGTGGTTTTCTGAGTTTGTGGGGTTTTAATAATTTTGTCCTTAAAAATTATTTGGTGGGTTTTAGAATTTTTAGCATTAAAAAATTATTTGTTGGGTTTATAATTTTTCCTTAAAAATTATTTGGAAGGTCTTCTAATATTTTTTCCTGAAATTTTTTTGTGAGGTTTTCTGATTTTTGCCTGAAAAATCATGAAAGGGTTTTACCGTTTTTCCTTAAAAATGATGTTTTGTATGCTGATCTGTGTTTCGGATTCCGTGCTAGCTACTTGGATTCCTTTGTGGGTTTTTTTACCGTTTTTTCCAAAAAAACGATGCTTTGTAAACTTCAGATTTAGGGTTTTGCAATTTTGTCATCAAAAATCGTGGTTTCTTGCAGTCTGTTCTAGAGCATAGTGCTCATCTGCAAAAGTTTGGAGGGTTTGCCAAATTTTCCTCAAAATCGTGGTAGTTGTTTTTTTTTGGAGTCTCTGGCTACAGGGAGGGACAACTTTGTTACCCAACATCAGGTTGGATGTTTTGTGATTAGTTCTGGTTGTTTTCAAGAAGTTCTGCAGTTTTTGAGAGAGTTAGTGGCAGACTCATCTCAAGTGGCAGAGTCAGTGGCAGGCTCTTGTCTTTTGTGGTAGAACGTTCTTTGTTTCTGTGGGTAGTTAGAACAATGACCATTAAGGGAGGGTATTAAATATATTAAATAATGTAATATTAATGGTCATCTTAGTCGTCTTTAATTAGTTTAGATAGTTTCTAAATTTGTCTTCAGTCTACGATCGTTTCTTTTAGAAACATCGTCTCTTGTAAATCTATATAAGGAACTTTCGTTCCTCTGTTTAATACATTGAATATTTTATCACATAGAAGGCATAAGGTGAAATGATTCAAAGATCCAGGACCCTTACAATGAGTGCATATAACTAGTGTTCCATGAGGATGCATCCCCCTCGGGTGTGGGCGGGGGGAGAGGGTTTGACATCGCCAACCTCCTTGATGTCTTGGGGACTTGGACGGTGGGCCTCTTTTTCAGGACTGGACAGGCTGGTCCATTTGGTGTATAAACATAAGGTTAACTTTTTAAGAGAAAATATGCTAAAAAGCTAAAATGGCAAGGATTGCCATTGCAAATTCAGCACATCATATTTACTTCAGCTGTTTTTGAAGAGCACACAGGAAATACCGAGGGGGGGAGGGGACCAGATTAATCAAGTAAATCAGAAATCAGAACATTAAGAGCATCATCCAACACCATTAACAAGATAAACACCATGATTATGTGGAAAACTCTTTCGGGTAAAAAACCACAGAAATCCGATAGCTCCTTTTAACTCATCCTCAAACATGAAGGTTCAATATGCCAAACACTGACACAGGGATAGTAAAGAGCAACAGAAAACACCAAACTTATTTTTCTGAGTCATACCCAAGTCATACCCCGTGCATCACTATGAACATCATAGCTTAACCAGTATTTCAAAACTTTTTAAAACTTTAAACCAGATTAATCAAGTAAATCAGAAATCAGAACATTAGGAGCATCATCAAACACCATTAACAATATAAACACCATGATTACGTGGAAAACCCTTTGTGGTAAAAAACCACAAACGATGCTCAGCACAACACACGATGCTCAGCAGCCCGTCACATTCACATAGACTCCTTCACTTGATCAGCATAACTCAGCTACTCTTCTTCAATCAGCTAGTGCATTATACAGTTCAATGCTATCACATACACTAACTGAAACTAAGCAGCTTGACTTAAAAACCAGAAGCTCATATCTCAGAAAATTGCATCAACGAAGAGGCACATAACTCTGTGCACCACATTCAGATATACTCAGATAAACATGACTGCCCAAAACATGGTTTTGTACACACCAACTTCTGATCATTAAAACGCCTCTACACTCTACTTGATATATATATAAGAGGATATCAATGGTCTCCTTTTAATATACATACATAGACTCAAGCATCACAAAACACTCTCAGCCACTCCACTCATACACACAATATAACTTATCTTGCATTCAGCATTAGTATATGATTCAAACATATAGGGAAGCGATTTCACAAGAACATAGATGACAGCATCATAAGCACATTAAGAATGAAGCCTGTAATATTTTTCAGAGTTCAGTCTATCCTCTAACACCCTCCAGATTCACACAGAAGTCCGATAGCTCCTTTTAACTCATCCTCAAACATGAAGGTTCAATATGCCAAACATTGACACACAGGGATAGTAAAGAGCAACAGAAAACACCAAACTTATTTTTCTGAGTCATACCCGAGTCATACCCCATGCATCACTATGAACATCATAGCTTAACATCAGCGACTCCACCTGACAGCACAAACATGCACCTCACCAAGATATGTCTCTCACCATTCATGAGATATCTCACTTTTTAGTGCCAAGAATAACCAGAAATTATAACCACACATTCAGATATGTCGCCAAGCAATGAATAATAGAAATCACACAACATATCCACACACTCCGAAAGGCATTATGACTATTTTTTTTAATTCAAAGCTCTGTCGCACCAACAGAAAACCACAGCTTGCAGTGAATAGGGGAGGCGGAGAGTTTGTAATTGATGCGATTATGAATGCGCATTAATTTTTTCTGAGTGAGATTGATAACATGATAAATGCGATATCCTTTTTTTAAAAATAGCTGCCACAGTATCAATTTAGGTGTTACTTTCCTTCACCCTATCGCATGGTGATATTGAATGAAGCCATTTCCAAAAGGTATATGCTGACAATTAGAAGCCGCCTCTATACAAAGAAGCCGCTGATAAAAATAGAGACCTTCATAAAATTGAAACCAATGGATTTTGAATGAATACGATCTTCTGACAAAAGATATTTCAACGGAGCCCGATTCTACCCAGATATTTCTGACAGACTTTTGTTTATATCTTCAGCATAAAGAAAGCTGCCCAATAAATTTCTGAGACCGTCGCTAAGATAATTCTCTTTAATTCAAAACCGTCCATAGTAAATGAAGTTGCCTCAGCCGAAACAAAACATTACAAAAGAAAATATCTCCAACAATAACTCCGCGCCAAGCATAGAGACCTCTTTCACACCTGTCGCTACACAAAATATCCTGCGCCAAACTTAAACGTCATTTCTTTCAAAACTAAAAATTTTCAATACGCATCAGCTAAAGATATCAAGGCTTGTAAAACCGTCACTCCTAAAGGAGCTCCCTCAGCCAGAAAGTTAAATAAATCTTCAATCTAAAAATATCGGGCTCTATAAAAGTAAAGAAACGCCTTCAAATAATAAACCTGTCGCTGCTCCAAGTATGGAAATCGATTCACAAAAATTATGAAGACAATTAAAGACATTGCCAGCAAATAAATTCCAAGCTGTTGCAATAAATTCTACATCATATACCAACGCTGAAAGGTCACCAAAATAAGAAGGAAAACTGAAGCCACCTGTAGAAAATAAAGTCTTCAATACAACACCTGAAGATGCCGACACATAAGTAAATCATTCTGACAACCACGATTTACTAGATAACACGTCTCTCATGCCTTATTCAAAATAGATTTTAGCCGTCCACCTTAACCATTTCATTCGAATATAAGCTGCCTCAAATAAAGAACGTTTCATAGTATTATATCTCCAAGATATCTTATCCAATCCGCTAGAAAAGAAACTCTTTGTCTTTAATCGACCTTTTGAAAAGTCAAGCACTTACAAAATCTGACAAAGCAATTGACAAGGCATAGAAATGCTGACAAGAAGACAAGCAGGCTAGCAAGAGGCTGAAGCAGACAACTAGGCAGGTGAAGCAGACACGCAGGCAGTTCAAGTAGACAACCACCCAGCTCAAGCAGGTCAAGCAGGTCAAGCACATAAGCACACAGCTCAACCTTGACATCAATGACAAACTTATTCCAACAGTTTTTAGTTTGTTTAGATTTTTTCAATAGCCATCCCTTTGCCATCATCAAAGTTTAAGAATATTTTTTGTCAACCCTAAAGCCTTGTCCCCATCCCCCAGAAACTTGGAGTCACTGCATATAACCCGTTTTCTTCTTTATTCCAAACATCTGCTTGATTTTGACATGATTAATATACAGGACATAGACCTAATTTCATTTTTAACCTGAAGCAGGAGATGTGTTGTAGTTCACTATGATACAAAGCAATTGAAAATTTTCGTTATTGTGTGAAACGCTAATTGAATATTGCTAACCTTATTGCCTTGAAGGCCATTATGCTTTGATGATTTTCTCTCATTGTTTTTCTTGGAAATATTGAGTGTTGACTTTTGGGAATTCCAATAGAGAAGCACATTTATGGGAGGGATGAATGGACTTAGGTTGCACCTTAGAAGAGGATATGGGGTTTCAGGTCTGCTGATGTAGAACTTGCTATTTATATTTTTATTTCTACTCCAACATAAGTCTCATTTGAATTTTTATTTATATCCTTGTTTGATATATTTGCGCCATTTGTTATTGTAGACTATTTTGGCCTTCCCAGAATATAGCATAGAAGAATAGATCTTTACTTAACTGCTTGAATAAGAATGCACAGAATATTATTGGTTAGATCTGTGTTGAATTAATAGTCTATTAGTAAACTATATATTCAGTATGTGATACACAATATTGAAAATAATAGGATAATTTCTGCATATGAATCTCCACATAAATGCTTCCTATATTGTGAAGATCAACCTCCACTCATCAGTCTGTATCTCTTTTGTACTTATTAAATGTGTCACAATCTACTCTTATTATATGTCTTTCTCATGTAGCATGGAGTGGCTAAAAAAGACATTCCTGCACCATAACCTTTCATAACTAGTAACATATAAATAACCTGGCTCTATTCCCTCCACAAATATAATTGGTGCTAGTTGATATTTTCTCCTTTGCTGCTTGTTAGTAGTGTGATAATTTTGATAAGTTGCAATGTTTATAGCTGGGTCTTTTTCCATTTGCAAATTTGCAGGTGGCTTAAAGAAGAAAGAAATGCTAACATATTTGTGGAGGATAGGGTGAAGGAAGAACTTCTTACAGAAAGTCAATATTTTAACTTTGTACAAACATGGGAGAAAGGTGAGAACTTTTAAAAGATGCTCCGGTTCTATTTTACATGCTATTTATATGTTTTATCAGAAGCAAGAATGCCCTCATGGATGAACCTACATGTGAATTTATCTTTATCTTTTTCTTTTCTTAACAATTGATGAACAATAGATTATCAAATTGGCAGAAATGTGGCTTAGTTATTGATTGAAGTGAAGCATGGTCATGAAATGAGCAAAAGGAGACTTGCTATCTCGAGAATGCCTCACAAAAAGGCATGTAGCCTCCCTAGAAAGGCTATAAAGGCTGTACCAGACTTTGGGTTGCATAGAAAACCATAGGTTGGTTAAGGCAGCAATAAAAGGTGTTCGTTATGACAAGATAACCTCAAATGAACAGCATGGTGGAGCTAGATCTTCTACCCTAAAAGGGCTTTTATTCTCATTTGTGGATGCATATTATTACATAAATGTAACTCTGTTAAATCTTCCCTTGTGTACATGTAACTCATTCTTTCAGGAGATAGCCTATGATGGTCTAATGATTGTACAATGAGTATCATGCAGTAAAATTGAACTAAATGAATGCAAGCCCCATAACCATTTTGTAGGATAATAGCTACTGAATTTCTGTATGAAGAACAGTGAGGATGCTGTTAGAATTCATCTGAATGTCAAAAAAAGATGCCAACATATTTGTGGAGGTCAGAGTGAAGGAAGAACTTCTTGTAGAAAGTCAATATTTTAACTTTGTGCAAACACGAGAAAATGGTGAGAACTTTTAAAAGATGTCCCATTTTCATTTTATATGCTACTGACATGTTTTATTGAAAGCCCTGATTGAAGAGCACAAAAGATTTACTAAGAGTTGGGGGGTGAATCAGTAAATCAATACAAATTTTTCACCTTTATAGCTTTCTACACAAACTTAAATTTTCATCAACATCAACTTTATTGATATGAACCAATTTACACAAGTTGATTTAACTTTATTGAAATAAATTTTTTGAAGTAGGCACCAACCTACTTAACTTACAAGAGAGATGATTTAGTAGGATACAACCTACAAGGAATACCCTAACCCTTTACAATTTTAGTAGGCACCTAGCTACAAGGAGCACCAACCCCTAATGCAAGGCACCAAACCTTGGCTTGATGGATGAATCAAATGACTTCAATCAGATCTGCACTCTCCCAATCCTCCAATCTGCCTTTATGATGAAAAATCTCACACTCAGCCCACACAAGAAGATGGGTTTCTGATTTGTACCACTTGAAACTTTTCAACCACACGCCCACACTTGAAATGAATAACAATTATATACTCTGCTCACAGCTGACATCCTTTGACGAAAGAGCACAACTCCTTTAAATCACACCTCCTCATTTTTATGTAAATTAATCTTAATTTATATTTTATTTAAAACTTTTAATCTTGTAGCCGCACCTGTAGATTATCAAGGAATATGTCCAGAAGAAGAACACGTCTAATCTGGAAATGAACACGTCCTTTTGAAAACAAATAATGAAGAGTCGCTACTTTTAGAAGCACTTCTTTCTGGAAATGAACACATCCTTTTGAAAACAAATAATGAAGAGTCGCTACTTTTAGAAGCACGTCTTTTAGAGAGACACATCTTGATTTAATACTTTGATTCTTCAAAAGACACCTGTAGGAAGATTCAAATCTTCATAGCTGAGTTAGATTTAGAAACTCTTTTGGAAGAGACGTCTTTGATATATTCGCACCCTTTGATTAAGTCGAGTTGAATTTATGAGCAGCCGTAGATGTTTCATACGTAGTTTGTGTCTTAATTAACATGTGGTTTTTTATTTTATTCTTCATACGCATTTCCTTTATTCTTCAGATCGTGTTTTTTGCTTTACTCCAGATTACATTTCCGTTGTAATATTTGTGAGACTAGTGTTTGTTCTTTTCATGCTTTTGATGACATATCGAACATTACTTTTGATTTATCCAAATCTGAACTACGAACCTGTGCATAAGTTTGAATCTGAGAAATTATCACTTATCTCCTTAACACAGAATTATTGCTTATGCTTTTATAGAATATAAGATGCGTCTCACAATCGGGTATTCATTTTGGTTGAGTATCTTGCATCTCTTCTCTCTTTATTTGCCTTGAGAATTCAACATAGATTGGATCTGATCTACAACACAGATTAAGCTCAAAAATCTGATCTTGCTCCACAGTGATTTGCAATAATCTGAATCAATGAAATATTCAACTTCAATAATCTGTTTGATCTGTGTATACTCTGTCTGATCTGCATTCCATCGAACTGAAAGATCTTCAACTGAATGATCTAATTCTGAGTGATCTGAATAAGATCGTTAGGCTGAATATACAACATACCATGAACTCTATTTGTCATCAATGACTGCAGTCTGTAGGATTTCAACAATCTCAGCCATGCTTATGTTATCTTTAGTCATGCTTATCTTGACATCAATGACATCAATGACAACACTTCTAACACTGATGCCCTCATGGAATAACCTAGATGCAAAATTATCTTTTCCTTTACAATCCCTTAAGAACAATAAATTATCTGATTGGTAAAAATGCGGTTTAGCAAATGATTGAAGTGAAACATGGTGGCATGTAATGGGCGAAAGGAGACTTGTTATAGTGAAAAAGCCTCACAAAAAGGCATGGAGGCTGACTAGAAAGGCTATCAAGGCTGTCCTCAGACTTTAGGTGCCATGGGAAGCCATAGATTAGTTAAGATGCCCATACAAAGGCATTCTTTATAATGAGATAATCTCAAATAAAAAGTATAGCTGACCTAGACCTTCTACCCTAAAAGGGCAACAATTCTCATTTTTAGATGTAATATTATTATGCTGTAGGGTACGCCCTTTGGATCCTGGTCTTGTACCAAACTGGTCTGGGTACTGGTCCTGCGACAAGAGTGGCAAGGCCATGCCCTAGCGGCTCCGAGGCACACCCATAGCCACAATGCTAATTTAAAAAAAGTTAAAAATTTCAAAACCTAATTTTTAAAGCATTTTTTTAACATTAAAATTTAAAACATTAAAAAAAAAAACCAAAAAAGTGCCAAAAACCTTAAAATGCGTCTGTACTAAGAGTTGTTTCACAAAAATAAACCTATTTTCAGTTTTGTATATTTTAAAATTTCTTTTACATATATATATATATATATATACAACCATACTATACCCAAGATTTTTTCTGCCGTACCACCATGCCTGAACCTTGTATTGGTACCCGTACCAGAACTAGCAACTTAGTAATATAATATCAATCTAGGTCCTGACTCTTTACCAAATCCTGCCTCATGTAAATGTAGCCATTCTTCCATGAGATAGCTTGTGATGGTACTATTATTGTATAGTGAGTATTGTCTAGTGCAAATGAACTTAAATAAATGCAAGCCTTAGAGCCATTTTTTTGGACGATAGCCATGGAATTTATTTGTATGAAGCACAGCAATGATGTAGTTTAGATAGTGCAATTTTTTTTAACATTTGTATAAGTTGTGGTTGTCAAATAGGCTCTCTAACCCATTGGTTGGTCTAGTACCCATGACGACCATGGTGGAGATTGGACTGTGTTTTATAAGAGAGCTGTTTCCTTGATACATTCTTGTTTCTTTGATTTGATATTATTTACATGGGCACAGCTGGCTACCTCAGAGTAAGTCTTTGGAGTGCATCTTCACATTTCATATTCTACTATGGGCCTCATTCATTTGTTTATTTTCCCTTTAGGAATTAATTTGGTTTTATTTATTATATATCATATTGCAAAGCTAGTTGCACATAAGATTGTGCGCTGATTGTGTTTATGCATTAGGGGGATAGAAGGTGATGAGCAACTATTTGGACATCTAGCAGGGTGAGAGGGAGAAACTGCATTGTTGGGTATACGATCATATACTCTTCCTTATTTGAGAAGATTGGATACATAAAATGAAGACATTTGTGTACCTTGGTGATAGAGGTGGTCAAAGGGAACAAACTGGGCTACTTTTCTTTGTTTGTTGACATCATTAATTGTTTCTGACTATGGTGGGCGTTATTGAGGTGAAGCTGTGCTACTCTGAAGTAAACCCCACTAGAGGATTTATGAGTGATCCTCTCATTGATACTAATGCACATTACAAGATTGTTGGTGGAAGAGAACAGATAATGATTCTAGCACAACTCCAGGCCATTGGTGGAGCTAATATCTGAAGGCTTATGCATGTTTAGAAGCAAAAAACTCTAGGCATAGACACTAGCACCTAACTTCAGAAGGGAATAGACACTTCCCTAATAGGTGTAAGCACCTTACTTGAATACACAATGCTTTAAGCATCAAAGAACATTGAAGAACTGAAATGTTTTTTCCTTCCTATGTGCTTTACATTGCCATCATTTACCTATTAGTTATGACCGTATGAGTATAATGTTTGCTCATTTTACGGTTTTATCCATGCCATATTTATATCTCCCTTTATGAAAATTAAGCCTATCATCTTGTGATTCACTTCAACCACCAGATTTTAATCATGCACGGACACTCTAGCCACTCAGAGCTGACTGGGTACCTGAGAATGAGGCATATATATCATGTAAAGATGCAGAACAATATGAAGCCTCATGTGTGTACACTTGCTCAAATTGAGCCTTTTAAATTCCGAAGGTAAGGAGCTGTGACATTGGAGGATCATAATGAGGGAAAATCTAACTCAATAGAGATCATTCATATTTATCTGCCTCAAAAGGTTTCTAATCTTTGCTTGGCATGTCTAAAATTGTATCAAGGAAAATCCACTTGATTTCCCTTGCACAGGTTTCAGAATGTGTAGATTAGAAGAAGACCCATACTGATTACATGCTATAAATAGAACCAGAAGATTTGCAAAATGCATTTGAGTACTTGAGGAGATTATGCTTATGAAAGTATACAAGAGGCAAAAACGTTTGTGGACTGTAATGGCTTTCATTCCACACCTTCAAACTTTTCAGATGCACTCATCTAGCAGATGAGACAAGAAGGCTGTCTAGTTGGTTGAGGAAGATAATGATGGTATGGAGCATGACAACCCATAGAAGTAATGTGTCTTCCCCGCTTCTCTCTTTTACATCATGAGGCAATCAGGTAAAATCAGGTTAGAGTCTCAATACCAATTTTTTAATGATAAAAGCTTAGTTTCAGGTCTTAAAAAACACTGAATACATATGTAATTTCAACGGTCACAGGGTTCACATATACTAGTGTTTCTCTGAGTTTCAGCAATGGGAGACACATTCCAAGATGGCAAATTTTTTTCTGAAATTTGGGGACAGCAGGGGTGATGGCTGATGACCATTAAAAAAATATACAAAAAATAATATTTGAATATTAATTACCAAAACTTTTAAATTTTTTTTTTTCCAGGTGATGGTTAAGGTCAACCATCAGAGAGTTAAGATTCCTTGTGACTTTCATTGTAACCTAGTTGATATGTTTATAATTTATAACAATGTATTAATCTTTTTGTGAATCTACGGCAATTTAGGAAAAATCAAATGTTGGAATTAAAATATTTATATATAATAATATAATCTCTCATTTTTATTTTTGCCAACCAATGCACAAACCATGTGTGAACGCTGGCAGGCTATAAAACTTCATAGTTGCTAACATGCTGCTTGTATACACAATATGCAAGACCTTAAGACTACAAGCTTCATCTTGAGAATTTGAATCTTTACATTTGTCAGTTATATATAAGAATTGTTGGAGACATAAACTTTACAGATGTTTCTGTTTGATCCTTTCTTAACATACAGAGTCTGATGTGAGTGAATGCTAAGGGTGAAGCATTCATCACTTACACCTTGATGTTTTCAATTTTTTGTGGAAGTCTACAATGAAGAAGAGGAAGCACAAAAAGTAGTAGAGTGGTCTAGAAAGAATTTTTGTTGAATGGTTAGGTCCAGAAATAAAAGATCAGTGCATTGTTTCTTCCTTTGGCAATCGATATTGGAGAAAATTCATCCAGAATCTTGACTACCCTCCTTTGCTGTGAGTAAAATGGACCCTACCCAAGAGGCTCATCAACTCTATCACTTGTATGGAGATCGTCCAGGATTGTAAAGGCAACAATAACATATTTATGTCAGACTAAGGAGGTGCTTAAATCAATGTGTATGAAGGAGATATGTTATGCATATATCAGACTGAAGGACTGTCAGAGAAATGATCAAACGTCCCTCTTACATACCTAAAAGGGGATATGTCCCCAAATGGCAGGGATGTCCCCTGATTTTCTTGCAGGGTGGCAGGGGGAGGGTGAGGACAATGGGCAAGGGTTGTTGTGATGTTGCCTCCCCTCCCACAGATGGCCTCCAGACCTTGGTGATGCATCCCCATTTAAGACTGAATATGCTAGTCTGTAAGTCTTAGGTTTGTTACCTTGCTGTTCTTGGTGATTGTTTTTGTGGGATTCTCCCAAGTCAATGCTCATAGTGGACACGGACAAAAGCATGCATAGGCAGATAAATTGACAGTCAGCAATTTATTTATGCTGGACTGTCCAAAGTTCTAATTCTCCCAATTTTCCAAAATATAAATGTTTTGACGGTTTCCCTCCTAAGAAAATACTACATGCCACCTTTAGTGCAAATGAAAGCTCTTTTACCTTGATCTTTGCTGGAACTAAAAACCAACTTATCAAGGGCCTTGTATTGGTTGGTTCATAAAATTATTCAAGGTGACACTTGTAAGAAGAGTTCAACTCATTGTCAGATATTGCAATTCTGATTCAATTAGTAATGAAGGGATTTTAATAAGGATATAGGCGAAGCAGTGAGTCTAAGCATAGATGGCATACTTAGTGAGTTCTTGCCATTTTTATTGGGCGGTAATTGGCCAAAAACTCGCTGATTTTTGGTGAGTAATTGGAAAAACTTAATAATTGGAAAAACATACTTGGAGCACAATCATCATTGGAAAGTATAGGGTGGAACAGGGATGTGCATTGAGAAGTAGATAAGGCATGTGCCAATTTTTGGTACTTCATCAACCTTCCATTCAATGTAGTGAGCAACCCTTATTGGGAGAATTTAGTAACTCCATTGGTAGTCGCAGGAAAAGGCTACAAGGTACCTTCTTGAAAAGACTTAATTGGGAAGTTGCTCACAGACGCAATTGAAGGGGCAAAGTTAGTTGTGGAAGAACAAAAGAAACAATGCTGAAAATATGGCTACAATATTCTTTTAGGAGGGTGAACATGGAAAGGATTACACCCTTATCAACTTTTTGGTAGCTTCAAATGGTGAGGTAATTTTTCCTGAAGTTAGATAATGCCTCTGACAAAGTAAAAAATGTAGAAGCTTTGAGTCTAATGTTGGAGGCTGTTGCCTTAGAGGTGAGCAAAAGAATGTAGTGCAAATTATTGCTCCAAGAGAGGCATCAGTCACTCTTTTGGACCCCTTGCACAACACATTGCCTTGACCTTCTTTTGGAGGACATAGGCAAAATTGATTGGGTGAGACCAGTTAGAGAAGATGCAAGAAACAATTTATCTATAATCACCCTTGGGTTCTTAGTTTGAGGAGAGATCACACCAAAAGGAAAGAGTCGGTGAGATCACATGTCACAAGGTTTGCAATGATCTTCCTAACATTGCAAAGTTATTATAGATTTGTTGACTTATTTGAAACAAATGTTTGTGAGTCAAGCATGGCTAGACTCATATTCAAAGAAGCTTGAAGGAGAGAGGGTTGCAAGGATAATCTTTGATAATCTCTGCGATAGAGATCGTCAAGTTCACCTCAAAACTTCAATTTAAAATTCAAATTGAATATTTTATTTTTTAATTTTAAAAGTATTTACTCTCAATATAAATTTGTAACTTTAATTTGTTTATATTTGTAAAGTTAGAGTTTTGTGTTTTGTGTATGAATGGCGAAAGAGTGCATATGAAACTATTACAAGGGGGATAGACTTAAATTTGATCCCATTTGGGAGATCATTGATTGGAGATGGAACAATCAACTCCACCAACACATTCATGCAATAGGGTACTTCCTCAACCTTGGTTTTTTCTATTTAGATTGCTTTGCAAATCCTAATGGAGAGGTTATTGAGGGCCTCATGACATGCATTTAGAGGATGACACCCGAGGTTGAGGTGATAGACCTCATTGTTGAAGAATTGCACAATTGCAAGATTGGTAGGGGTAAGTTATTTTCTTCGACTCTAGCTATTCGAGGAAGAACCACTCAGTCACTAGGTAACAAAAATTAGAATCTTTACTTCACATGCATCTTACAAGTTACAAATTTCAAATTTACAACTATTGATAAATACAGTTTGCTTACTAACTCTTGAATATCTTATTTGTGGGTAGATTGGGGTGCAAATACCCTAAATCTTCAAATATTAGTCCTTTGCATTTTGTGTCAACCTAGTAGTGCATCCTACTATGAGCGCAATTGGAGTTAGTTTGAGGTCATTGACATGAAGAAGCGGAATAAATTAATTTGTAAACGTCTCAATGATCATCTTTGTACAATACAACCTTCAGCTTCACATAGGAAAGGCAGAGGACAAATTAGAGGAGGTCATTGTTTTGGATGGCATTGATCCTTATAGCGATTGGATAGGGTGGGATGAGGAGTGAAGAGCACACAGGAAATACGGAGAAGGGGAGAGGGGCGGGTCCTTATAGCGATTGGATAGGGTGGGATGAGGAGTGAAGAGCACACAGGAAATAGGTGAATCAGTATTTCAGACTTTTAAAAACTTTAAACCTTACAAACCATATAAATCGGAAATCAGATCATTGAAAGCAACATAAAACACCATACGCCAGATATACACTGTTTTTCACGTGGAAAACCCTTTCGGGTAAAAAACTAGGGCAAGATATTTCTTTTATTATCAAATAACGGGCACCAACCCAGATTACAAAGAGAGAGCACTAACTCTCCTTCGAAGAACCAACTTTGAAAACACCGAAGCACCAACTCCAGTGGCTGAAGCACCAACTCCAGACTTCAACTCTTTGATTCAAAAGACTTGACCTCTTCAATCTGCACTTGAACGCAAACTGATTGTTGCCTCAATCTGATAAAAATCTCAATCTGAGCACTATGTAGATAGACTCCTTACACCCTGAAATAAGATGACTCTCACAGCACTTTTATACTAACACTTCTTCCCACTCAGCTCAACAATACATAACAACTATCACAATCTCATTTAACATATTTCCAGTCACTCATATGTGCAACTTAACTCCATGACAATCTGCAACATAGCTACAAACCTCAGGCACCAGATTCATTTATAAAATCTTGAATCAACTTCTTTCTGCAGCCACCGTCAGATAAAGACTTTTCATGATACAAAAAGGATCATTCAAAATCTCAATTGCATGAAAGACCATACAACCCGCACCAAAAGTAAATGTAAGCATAGACGTATCATATTTTCACATCTTCACTCTCTGCAAAAATGTTTTTAACTCTACACGCCCCGAGACTCAAGAATAACTTATATATCTTCCATTACCTGCTACCAACCCACTAGTCAGAAAACGATTATTCTATATTCTCATGAATTCCTTCTCATTCACATTCAAAACAAATACTTCCAGAAAATTAGCCACTCAAAGAGATATCGCCTATTTTTTACCGCTGCATACCAAACTCAGAAATCTGAAAGAACACCTCTTAGTTAGGTATCTCATCAGAAATAAAATAAACATATATTTTCTTCAACCACCAAAGATCTCCCTGAATCATTGGCAATAAAAGAGACACATAAATTAAGATCATCGTATCTTCACCATAAATTCTCAAGGCACGGTTTCCTCCTTACAAAATATGTGATGCTGAAGCTTTTAATTATCAAATGGATTCAAATATAGCACCTAAACAGAACGATTCCCTCACACCTTTTAACACGGCCTCTTCACATATATTAATATGTTGAAAATAGAATACCACGAAGGGAAAGAGAGCACGTTTCAAAATGAATGAAGCCGCCACATTCAACAAAGATAGTCGATGCAGGTGTATATTAAAAAATGCAACCAACAATATACACACACAAATTCAAACTCCTTTTTATACATTTCCTTTTTCTGCTTCTTTTAATTTCTTCAACATCTTGAAACTCTTATCTCCGCATATTCATGAGCCGCCTCCACTGAAATATAATCCTTTATGAATGTGACTTAATTCATAATGAACACGATGTCCTCTTCTTCTTTAATTTAGTCACCCCAATCACAACCCGATACCATAAGAAGCTCGCACATGCTGAGTAAATAAATGCGATGCCAAAAATAAAAACATCAGACTCAAAAATAAAGTCAAGCGGCCATAAGCAAATATGACAGGAGAAGTCGTTTCTGATAGCAGATATTAAAAAGGAAAATGCCATGGAATCACATGAAGATAATAAACATACTGAAGCCACACGACTCCCTCAATAAATCGATTGAGCCAGGGTAAATTTAAACCGACGCTGCCAAGAGTCTTTACGAAAGCCATTAAATAAAGTCGCCCAGTCATTTCTAAAAGAGCCGCCTACAACAATAAAAGAAACCGTTGCTGCATAATTTCTGAAGGAGACATTTTTTTGGAAAGCCTTTAAGACTTAGCCGCCTCCAAAGAAAACAAATGATACTCATAAATTAGCTGACCTCAAAAAATTTCGTCAGAAGAAGAATACAATTTTTATGAGCCCAACACACAACTTATTTGATAAAGATAATAAGGGAGCCGTCACATATTACTGACAAAGGCATAAAATCACCAGCACACTAAAGTCTGAAATCGCCAGCACATGTATCAAATATAATTTTAGCATTCACAAAATCATAAGATATATGATAAACATATATCAATATTTGAACCATTGACCTCTTAACAAATTTGACTTTTCAACCAAGTGGCAAAATATGCTGATATGGCACAAGCAGGCAAGCAAAGAGTTGAAGTGGACAGCCAAGTTGCTAAAGCAGACACTCAGGCAGCTCAAATAGACACACACCCAGCTCAACCACACACACAAGCAGCTCAAATAGGTAACCAAGGAGCTCAAGCTACTCAACCAAGCAAACAACCAGCTCAACCAAGCAACTAGGCAGCTCAAGTAGCTCAACCTTGACATCAATGACAAAATATTCCAACAAGGAGCCCCCATTGTTTACTGCAAATGAGATTCTTGCTTTTGAGAGATAGGCAATAAAGGATGTGGCTGCAGGAGAAAGAGCTACTAGATTGTCAGTGGATGACATTGATGAGGTAGAGGAGTCATTGCCATCTACTAGCAGGATGGAGCTCAAGCCGAAGCCACAAGCACAACCTTCTATGCTGAGCAAGGAATTGTAGTAGAGTGCAAGGATTAGAATCTCTTGCCAAGTTTTCACTAGATTAGGGAAGTGGAAGATGTGAAATGTCATAATATGCAATTTATGAATAATGATGATGATTTTCAAAGACAATCATCATAAACTCATAATAGTTGTCAGCTATCTATTATATCAGGATTTCACATGATGCAATTTTGTACTCAATTTGTATTCAAATCAATTAAATTTAATAGAAAACACTTTTGTACTCATTTATGGACTCATTGGATACATTTTGTCATCCAATTTTGCAAAACAAAAAGTGTCTTAAAAGAAATTTAAGAAATTTTTTAATTTGTCGAGTTTTTCTCGAGATTTTGTCAAGTCACAAATTTTGGGTCTATCGAGTTTTTGTCTAGTTAGAGTCTTCCAAATCGGTCTAAGCATATGCTAGTCTTAAGAGACAATTCTTTACTATTTTAAGACTCAGTGCATTGACAACACATTGACACACATTATGACAACTATACCTATGGCACAACTAAGGATAAACCATTAATGCCTAAAAAATCTTGGATGTTCTACTAGACTTTACCACAGTTTGTGTGTTCATAGAGAAAGGGATATAATGTTTTTACTTACAGAAGTAAGCACCCAAGAATTCAAACAATTGCCTCTCAACCTTGTGATTGTCTAAAATTCATTGTATTTTCAATCTAGTAATTGATAATTATCAAAATAATCATTTACAAAAGAACAAAAGAAGTTCACAAGTTGTAGTTTCAAACTTAGCAGTCACCAAGTTAGTCATTAACATATGGAATTTCTTTCAACCTAGTGTCTATCAAAGAATAAATCTTCTTCTAATTGATCTCTATTAATCCTCATACCATCCTCTAGCAATATATAAGGTTTATGTATGGTTTCAGGAAGGAAAGACAACCACTGATTGATTGAACATTTTTCTAGATGTTACCCAAGATGCATCCCTAACTCCAACCTTTTATAGAATTCTATATATATAGAAAATTCAGCCTTCATTGCTACCAAATATTAGCTTGACGCTCTGATATTGAGTTGTTCAACTTCATATAAGAGGGCATTCCCATATTAGGTATGGGTGCTAGTATGGTATGTGCTTCATTGTGCACCAAATTCATACATCACTATGGGTCTTGATTACGTACAACCCAAGTGCTATGAGATGAACCTAGGTCAAGATGAATCTAAGCTGTACTTGATAGGACCCGAGCTGTCCTTGGGGTGCACTTGTGTACCATGACTTTTAAAAAAGCAATTTTTATGAGTGAAAAAAAATAGAAAAATGTAATATAAACCTAATCTAACCTTGAAAGTAACTAACTAACTAAATTAACAATACTAGCATCATAAAAAATAAAAGAAAACAATACCTTACTTTCATCCTCACTCACACAAAAATCATTACTAAATGCTTAGGGCCGTATGTTTGATTTGTGTTCAAACATTTTGTTCTTGCAATTCTTACACCTTTGCAAATGTTAAATAGCTGCCAAAAAGATCAGTGAGCTTGTAACAAGGAGAATTGCCATTCAAGGTAATTTTTTCAGTGTTATTAAAAAATTCATTTCCAAGCTCCTGTAGAACTTTTGTTTTAAAAAAAAAATGGTCTGTTGTTTTCTAATTTCTTGTTACTTTGCTAAATCATTATCAATATTTTTTCTATAGTTATCACTTTAAAGTTTAAAATGTATAAATACATATATTTTCTACAATTGTGAGAAATTCTAGCTTTGTGGTCCAATGGTTAGTTAGGGTTTTCCAAATTGAACCATTTTTGCTATATTGGAGACACACCAAGATGATTGAGCAACTTTTTGTAGGTGGGGGTATACTTGGTGTTGCAATGAGTGCAAGAATGAGCATCAAAGCTCCTATAGTAGGGTGAAATCCCATTTATGTTAGCTTTAGTCATTGACTTAAGAGTTTGTGGTGGGCCAGCCAAATGTGGATTATCAAAGATAAATTCTTTCATATATCAATACACACTATGAAGCAAACAAATCATCTAACAAATTTCAATTGAAGTTTTATCCTTTGTCCAAGAGAGGATCCCACAAGCCATCTATAGGACCATCCTTTATTGTAGTAGTGGCTGCCACATATCCATTTCTAGTAATAGTGGCTTCTTTTGAAAATGATAATACCCACAAAAGAACAAAGGATGTGTGTTCATTAGAAAAGGCATTCTTGATGAGCTCATAGCATGTTGTGTTTATGCTAACGGGCTTCCTTTCAACCTGTAAGACAATCATATTGACTAGAAACAGTGAGAGGGGTCAATGAGACCTCTAAGGTTATATAGGTCGTGGCTAAGAAAATGTGTGCACCACCTTATTGGCCAAAGACGGAAATTATATAGATACTTCATTACAACCCATTAATGTTTCATAGGCCAAATGAGGGTGTTTGTCATTTCTAATGGATGCAAATATTGTGAAAACAAGCCCCTAAATAGTGTTTTTTGTTGTGTGCCACATATGGGCAATGTTTTTGAGGGTTGTTGGTTGAGCGGGGTGATGATGTATAATTCATTGTGAGCATTCACATTAATTCCATTGAAGTGGTCGAGCCTCAAATTGGGGTTCAAATAAAATAAAAAAATGCTAAAAATTGTAGAGCTATGGGGTTGTTGGTCAAGGCGAGATATGGGCACATGGTTTGTAGATCATGTGCCTTCACTCATTCAACTTGATGATACAAAAGTTTGGCACATGCATAAAGTGGATGAAACAATTCTATATCGAAGCTAATGAGATTTAAATGTTTGAGTAATCATCATATGTCATAAGCATCTTCAAGTCCTCAATGTTGGAATGATGGAAGCTAACTTCAACAAATTTCAATATTTTTTAATTTACTTTAGTTTAAAAATCTAATCTATATTTTTTATTTTACATTATTTATGTGACTTTTTTACTTGTAAAAGTTAAAAAACAAAGTAGACGATCTTTTAACATGAATTTTATTTAGCTTATTTTAATTTTTTCAACACTATATTAGGTTAATGAGTCTAGATTTGCCTTACACACAATTGTCTTGAGATGACTTGTGAAGGTGCAACAGCGAGAGGCATTGAGCACCATGGTAATTATCCACCTTTGTATTCAAATATAAAGGGGCAAAAATTTCAAGGCAATGGTCTTGGATGATGATTTGTGAGGTTGTGTGGACTATTTGTTGAGTTTCACTCAGCGCATCATGAGTATGATCAAATTCATTGATACAGATCAGCTGTGTTTGGTAGAAATAATTAATAAATGGTGAAATTGATAACATGACAAAAAAAAAAAAGGCATAATAGCACCCAAAGGGCAAGACCCTTGTGAAACATTTTGCAGATAGGTGGAAATAATAATTATTTAAATGGTAGAACAAAATGACCTCCTTGCTACATCTCCCTAATTTTGAGTGACCTTTCAGTTTATAGCACGGAGATGCTTTCCTTACTTAGGATTTTGTCATCACATAGAGATGTTGAAGTTAGTGATGGGTACAAGGCAACATTTACTAGATTCTTCTTGAATCAAAATCTAGAGAACATAGTTGTGGGCAAGTTTGAGAGGTTTATAGCTTCAATCAGTCACACCATTAGCCCTAATCAGTCACACCATTAGCCCTCTTTATACATAGTGGTACCTCCATGGCTAATGATCTATTTACTTGCAACTTCATGCCATCAAAGCTATATCATAGATATTTTCATATTTAGTCTTATTTTTTTCAACTTGTTTACTTTTTTTTGGTAACTTTTACTTTTATAATTTATAAGTTTATTATTTGTCAAGTCATAGAAAACTATAATTTTGTATTGCTTTTGTCTTGACTTGCAATAGGTTGCAAGTTTTTTCTCAGCTGAAATTGAAGCACATATTTCTTTATCCATTCAATTAGGTGCAACTGATTCGCAACAAAAAGGTAGAGGAGTTGGTATATGTGCATTTGAACCTATGCCTCATCTCACACAAGCAAGCCAATACAAGGAGGGGGTGATGAGGCATTGGGATGTAGTGCCAAAGCATCCCAGCTTGTATGATTTCGTTGCACAACTTTCCTTAGTCTCAATTGATGACGAGGAGCATGAAGCTGCCACACAAGACGTGTATTGTAGCTAGTGGGAGTGGCATGAATGTTGCTTGTGGGTCCAATGATCCAATTGATGATGTTGATGCTACTGATGAACAATATGATGACTGTGTACTGATTTTCCATGTGGAGTTGCATGTTTGACCATTGACTATTGTTGTATTTTGGATATATGCCATACATAAAAATAGTTTTGCTTTTTCTTTAACATTTGGCATTGAATTATGAAATTTTGAATTGTGTATGGGTTTAATTTTGTATATTTTGTGCTATTATGGCTTTGAAAAAAGAAATTATTTAATATCTAATTTTATGGCTGTACCAAACCTAGGTTTAAAAAATTCAGCAAACTGTCATACCCAAACCCAAACTGGCAACTTAGGTTTTGCAAATTTAGTTATACATATGGTTGTCCTTTTGTAAGGATATTGCCAAGGTCCAAGAGCTAAGTACTTCATCTGTTGAAATAAATTCATACAACAATTATTTCCAAGAGTGATGAAAAAACAAGGGCAGGAAATTCTACTAGAGAGTGAAAAATGTACCCAAAATATTCTCTTAAATCTTGATTCTTCCTGCTGTCTTGATCTCTATTTCTCAGCTTCTTCTTGCTACCTCTGTGCAGCTTTTTCAGCTGCCCTCCAAATATGGATAGCCCATATTTTTTCTGCAATGTCAAAATTTTACTTTCTGATATTTTTGCCTTTCACTTCCTATGGTATCATCTTTTCTCAATTCCAATATATGCTAGAAAACACAAGGCAGATCAACATGCACACAGATAAACATAGAATTTGGAGGAAATATGAGAAGCATTTAATCATATAAAATGCATTTATATTCCCTGCATAGAACAACTAATCTACCCATCAGAGTCACTCATGTCTCCCCAGTGCTCTCATTTAGTCACCTGACAAGGAAATCTTATGTTACTGTCTGCTACATGGTTAACTATATATACTGCATTATGAATTTGTAACACAATATTTGTAGGACTGCACCTTACATATGATATTTTGTCACACTGCTAAGCTTGTTCTTGAATTAATTAACATTTTCTACATGACATTGAGAACTGACATGCATTTATTTATCTGGTTTTGTAGATGAAATTTCACTATTACACACAAAGGTTGACCTTGTTATAACATTAGGTGGAGATGGAACTGTTCTTTGGGTAAGCTTTTCTATAAACATCCACACTACTTAAGTTTTGTTTAATGTAGAGGCAGACCTTACACTCATCTTTGAAAATGATGTTTTTATGCTGCATGTATGCACCCCATGAGAAATCAATTTTATGTATAGAGATTCCAGTTTGAAGCACATCCATCCAGCAATGCAGAATAAGCCCTTAAATATTTTGTTATTTTTAATTTTCCAGCACTTATTGTTTTTCATGGATAATTTTCATTCATTTGTACTATGCCTTTAATTTCTGGGCTAAAAGCAAGAGCATTAATTATCTGTTTTGCCTCGAATGGCTTATGTAGGAAACATTCAACTGGCTTTCTATGCATGGTATGCTTCAAGCATAAACTAATCATTGATTCGTTGCTATAATTTTCAGGCAGCATCGATGTTTAAGGGGCCAGTTCCACCTGTTGTACCCTTTTCTTTGGGGTCATTGGGCTTTATGACACCTTTCCGTATCCATCTATTTTGCTTATGTTTTGATCTGTGATCTCATAGAACATGCTATGTCTTTAATTTTTACAAGAATCTTTTCTTTAATATTTTTTCAGTAGTTTTGTCTTTTTTCTATTGGAATTTAGTTAAATGACTGCCCTTCACCACTTGTATTTAATGTTGATTCTTTGTTGAACATCACAATTGTGAAAATAATTGTCACCCTAAGGCAGACTGCCAAAATTCAAGTCTTGCATTACACAACAGTCACAAGAATCAATAGAAATCAATACCGCAAGAAACCAAAACAAGGAAATTTCACAAATATGGAGTTCTAATTAATCTTCCCTATTAAAATAATATTTCCTTATTATTTATTTAATGCTCAACTTTGTAATATATTGTATTTTTGGTGATAAGATTGTCTTCGATCTTCTCTGAAGTTTCTTTCTAGAAACTTTATGTTTTTGTAAATATTGTAAATTATTTATTGAGCGTTTTTGCTCATTGTAAATACATCAAATATTTTATCAATTACTTGCATAATATGGTATTAGAGCTCAGGGAAATAAATTTTTTCGAAAAATTTATAATTTCTTTTCGAAATTATTTTGTTTAAAGTTTTTTTGAAATTGTTTTGTTGAAAATTCCCACGGCTGGCGTGTTCTTGAATCTTTGCGCGATCTCCTGGAACCCTCATTCTTTGTTTTGGTGCGACCACCTTCATTCGCGTTTGTTCTGGGCGTCGTGGTTGTGTCTTCTGGGGCACGATTTTTATTTTATTTTTTTGTGGAAAAGACACACGACTTAGAAATCTGTCTGCACACATTTTGGTTCTTTTGGTGGGCACGCGATTTTTTCTGTTGCGTTTTGGTTAGACCTTCTGGTTGACGCGATTTGTGTTTGCTTCTTGCCGCGATTTTAAGCTCTCATTTGGACGTGTTTTGTGCAAACTTCTAGGCGCGCTTCTATGCCCGCGATTTCTCACTTTCATGTCTAAATTTGTGCGTGACTCCTGGTTATTTGCTTGCGACAACTTCTAGGTTTTTTTTTCTGTGACCTCTGTGGCGACGAGTTTTTTGTGTCTTTGCATCCACAACTAGAAGACATTGTGTTTGGATCCCGACGACGTTTTTATTAGCGATGGGAGAAAGAGTCTTTGACTCTTATTTGTATTTCTTTCGCCTCAGTTCATGTCTTATCTTTGCAACCTGTGTCGCCTAGGGTTTGTGAAATTTCAGTTAGTGATCGGCTAGGGTTTGATATAAATCCTCTATTTCAAAGCCAAATTTTTTTTCTGATCGTAGATTTTTTGTGGGTTTTTCGAAACAATTTCTGGGTAGTTGTCAGATTTTTTTGGGTGTCTAAAAATTTGTGCCTTGGAATTTGTGCCGATGGATTTATCTTGAAATTTGTGCTCGAAATTGCTTCAATACATTGGAATTTGTGTCTTGAATTCCGTGCATTTAGCCTCTTTTGAGTACCTCATTTTTTTGTGCCTCGTAAAGCATGCAAGATGGCGAATTTGACCAACATTATGTTGGAAGGCAGTCAACGATTCAACGGAAAAAATTATAATACCTAGAAGCAGCGAATGATGACCATCTTTGAATATTGGTGCCTTGATCAGATTGTTCTAGGCAATGTTACTTGTCCCACAATAGCAGATAAAACCTAGGAAAAATTTGATGAGCAAAATCATGAAGTGGTGCTCATTAAACTTTTAGTTACTAATGATCAGCTTCCACAGGTACCATTTGGCAAATTAGCTGTTGAGATTTGGGAGCACTTGAAACTTTGCATGAGACCTCCAACAAGAGTTGTGCATTCTTTCTGAAAAACCAGTTGTTCTCCATCATGATGGATGAGAGAATGTCCTTACAGGAGCATCTGACAAATATTCAGGACATTCGTGATCAGTTGGAGGCAATTGATCGGAAGATGGAGGAAGAAGATATGATAGTAATCACCTTGAAAAGTCTACCAAAGTCTTATGAGCACTTTGTAGAAACCCTCAACATTACATCCGCTAATGTTGATCTGAAGTTTCCGGAGCTTTGTACTATCCTCTTGTAGCAGGACCGTTGGAAACAACAGTTTGGTAGTAGTGCCTCACCGTCCTCTACAGAACAAGCTTTTGCAGCTAAAACTTAGCCTAAGAACAAAGGGAAAGGTTAGCCTTCGCAATAGAAAGGCTCAAGTCAACCTTTGGGCAGCCCTAAGAAAAATAACATTCAGTGTAATTATTGCCACAAGTATGGTCATATGAAGAAGGATTGTCATCAGCGTTTGGCTTTTGAATAGAAGAAGCAAGGAGGGCTCAGCAGAAAACGAATGTTGCCGAGCACATCGAGCAAAAGGAGTCTGCCTTTTACACATTTATGGCTAAAAGACCTGCAGATCATGTGAAGTCCTCTGCCTGGTATATTGATTATGGTGCTTCGCGACACTTCACCCTGACTCAGTTATTTTTGGAGGAGATGAAGAGTATACAGTTGTCAGCAAGGGCACTGTTCAGATTCAGTCTGGTGGGAGTAATCTTATATTCCTCAATGTTTACTATGTTCCTGGGATGGAACTAAACCTTCTCTCAGTCAGTCAGATCATGCGACATTCTCCTCAGTTAGATGTGGTATTCAGTACACACAAATGTTCAATTGTTGATTGGGAGACTCACACCACTATGGTTGTTAGTATTGAGGATCATGGTCTATACAGGCTTGTGGATACAAGTGATTCTCCAGAGTTAGCCATGGCAGCTAGAAATTTTGCTATCACCAATCTTTGGCATTAGCGGTATGGGCACTTAAAATGTGCACTATCTCACTCAGCTAGCTTGAGAGGGACTTGTAGTTGGTTTACCTGACATCCAAACTCAACATCATGGCATTTGTGGAGCTTTTCAGGCTGGGAAGCAGCATAGGACACCGTTCACGAATGGTGGTGACTCATGGCGAGCCTCTAAGGTACTATAGTTGGTTCACGTTGATGTATGTGGACCAATGAATACACCTTATGTTACTAGTATTTCTTGCTTTTAGTTGTTGATTTCAGTCGTAAAATGTGGGTGTACTTTCTTAGACAGAAATCAGATGTGTTTACTGTATTTCAGAAGTTTAAGGCCTTAGTTGAGAAAGAGTCTGGTTGTTGCATAATCACTCTTAGGTCAGATAATGAGGGGGAATTTTGTTCTACTACTTTCTCCAACTTTTGTGATACACATGGAATTAAACATCAATTAACCACACCCTACACACCTTAGCAAAACGGTGTTGTAGAGCGGCACAATCACACAATTGTTGAGATGGCCCGCTCCATGTTACAACACAGGAGTGTTCCTAACAAATATTGGGCAGAAGCAGTTTATACTGCTATCTATCTCCTTAATTGGTCTCCTACTCATGCTATTAAGGGGAAGACTCCTGAGGAAACTTGGACTGGTCACCAACCTAGGATCAGTCATCTGAAAATCTTTGACTCTTTAGCATATGTATGGATTCCAAATGCCAAGCGCTCAAAGTTGGATTCCAAGAGTCAAAAGCTTATGTTAATAGGGTATAGTGACAACCATGAGGCTTACTGGTTGATTGATGTAGACATTGATCCTCTTATCTTTAGTCGGGATGTTGTCTTTGATGAAGAACGAGGACCCTTTCACCTTTCCTCGTCTATTCAACATTATGAGGATTAGCCCTTGAAGGCTTCTGATTTGGGTGTCCGTCTTCCGTTAGGTTCACCTGATGGGAGGGATGATGAAGACTTTGTCTTTGATGATGCTCAACCTAATTTTCCTCTGGATGATATTGATCTTCCACCTGATGAATCTGCTCCAAATCCACAACTAGTTTCAACTCCTCTTGTTTCATCCGATGTTGGCATCTCTACTCTCCAGCCTAAATGGTGGGCTAAGACTATTGGTGATCTTCATGATGATGAGCTCATTGAGGGTAGATCATCTCGAAACAAGAGCAAACAACAACATATAGTCAATTTTGCTCTCATGGCCAACATTCATAGTGTCTACGAGCCTCAAACATATTCAGAGGCTAAAGGAATTCCTGAGTGGGAAAAGCCTATAGAGGTTGAATACCAGAGTTTTCAGAAAAATCACTCTTGGGTCCTTTTTGATCTTCCTCAAGGGAAGAAGCCCATTAGTTGCAAATGGGTGTATAAGGTTAAATACAAAGCTGACGAAACCCTTAACAAGTACAAAGCTCGTCTTGTTGCTAGGGGTTCTCACAGAAAGAAGGCATTGACTATGAGGAGACTTTTGCTCCTATAGCCAAGATGAGTACCATTAGGCTAGTCCTTTCCTTAGTAGCCCAGTTTGGTTGGAAAGTCCATCAGATGGACGTTAAGAATGCTTTCCTCAATGGTGAGTTGAAGGAAGAAGTCTACATGACGCAACCTCCAGGGTTCAAGGTTGTCGGTCAAGAACACAAAGTGTGCAGATTGGTAAAAGCACTCTATGGCCTGAAATAGGCTCCCTTGGGCTTGGCACATAAAGATTGACAAGTACCTCACAGATCATGGTTTTCAGAGGAGTCCATTTGACTCTAATTT
>VDFB02264701.1:0-25379 GCA_007258455.2 Sequoia sempervirens
AACATAGCCAAAATCTCTTCTCATGACTTTGACCAGTGAGTAGAATAGTGTTCAATGCTGTGCTGCCTCATCCAACAATGAATAACATTTTTCGGTTTCATTATCTCTGCCAGAGTAAAAGTGATATGCTAATTAATTTAGCTGCCCCCACTTTAAGAAACAGTTACCAAAATACTCAGTATGCTTGAAAAAGCCGATATCTTGCAAAGAATCGATGTTAAAAATAGAGGAGCTGTCCATTGGCAAAGCCGCCTGGAATCACTGAAATAAGCCGCTTCATAAAATGTAATAAAATCGTCAGACAAAAATAAAAACGACACCAGTAATATATCTGTCACCAGAAGAAATGCGATTCGCTTTTTTAAAAGACACGACCTGAAAAGGTAAAAATCACCAAGTCGCCTTTAATAGTTTCTGAAGCTGTTATCTTCAAAACTGACGCAAAATGTAGATGCCACGATTCATTCAAACAGCATATTCATCTAAGGACACACGTCATCCAAACTCCTTCAAAAATAAATGTGCTTCAAAAAAGAATCAACAGAAACATTAGCCTACAAACATGATGACTTGGCACATATTATATCGGGCCCCACACAAAGAAGACTTGGCACAAAAGATGACATGGCAACTCCAATCGACTTGGCATTAGCATGAGAAAGGACAAGCAAGCTGCTGACAAAACAAGCACACAGGCTAACAGGTGAAATCTGATGAATAATCAGCAGCAACAAAACTCAATATTACTTTGAGTAATCCTCCATCAGTCTGAACCAAAATGACATCAATGACTAAAAACCTTCAACACACAAAGCATGACTTGGATTGCTAGCGATGTTAGTGCTAGAAAATATAAGGATGCCAACACATCCACCCAAGACTTTCATTGCAAGCACATTCTTTTGGGTTGGCAACTTTTTGGTATTGGTAATGCCTTCTTAAAGTAAAAAAACTAAAAGGTACACTGAAATGGGTTACATAACTTGTCACCAAATCATTGGAGGGTCCTTCAAAGCCTAAAGAGTGGATCTTAATTTTGAAGCTCTTTATCGATGATGTGATGGCGAAGAGTGAATCTTAATTTTGAAGCTTTATACTGATAATGTGATGGCATGTGATTGTTCCTTTCTCTCTCTCTATGCAATTAGGAAAGCTTTAAATATAAAAAAAACATATGTTATTTCTCTTTCTTTGGAGTTTTTCGACATTTTTGGGATTCCTGATATTTTCCCAGTTTTTTCCTGATATCATCTTGAGAAAGATATTTGCTTCTATGGTCTAGTCAACATATTATCCAACTGTCTAGTCATAACTCTTTTCCACTCGACAACCAAATGCTGTTCTTGCAGATAAAGGAATGGTTTGTGGTATGTGTGGGTAATGGTTTCTTTACCTATTAGATAGTGCTTGCATTTCTCAACTGCAGGAGCAAGCACACACAATTCCTTGCCATTTCATAATAATTCAAAACTGCCCCATGAATTTTTTTTTCTGAATGGTAATAGCTTTACTTACCTTGTTGCAAATATAATCACTTGCTTGTAGCCACCTCAAATAGTTTTTGCAAATCAAGTAATTCCAAAAGTGACACATTGCTGAATTTATGCATTAATTCTAAAAATGCATTTTTGTTGATTTCTATCCCAAAAAACTTACCATCTGGTATGAAATGCAAAGGTGCTGCACCTGTGGAGAATGATTTGATGAATTTTCTCAAGTACTGGATAGCCCTCATTAAGCTCCTTATATTGGGTACATTGGAAGTCTTGGGCCAGTTCAAAATGACATCTTACTTTTGTTGGATTGCTTGTCAACTCTCCTCCAACCACATATTTCAAATAGGCTAATGATTTTTTTGCAAACTTATGTCTCTTGAATTGAACAACTTTCTCTCCTTCAAAACTTGTAAAAATTGTCTCATATGCATTAGATGCTCATTATGAATATACAATGTCTCTTGAATTGGACAATTTATTCTCCTTCAAACTTGTAAAAGTTGTCTCATATGCATTAGATGCTCATTATGAATATATGATGTCACAATAATCTTTGAATGACCCCTATACTTCATTCATCAACCAAATGAAATTAGCAAGAGCATTACGTAATTTAAAAGGAAGCACAAGCCATTCATACAAACCTTGCCTTTTCTTCAATGTTGTTTCTTACATCTGAATTTGAATTGAAAAATTATTCTCCTTCAAACTTTTAAAAATATAATGTCCCCCTTTTTTTTTTGCTCATCTCAGCATCTCGTTGATTAGCCTATCCTTTGACCCTCGTAGGCTAATACTCATGGTTAGAGGGTCCTGTTTGGCAAATATCAAGTTGTTTCCTTCTTCGGAGTTCGATATCATTCAGGATTGGCCTTTGGGAGTGATTTTGGGACTAAGTTGTGCACACTTACTATTTATAGTAAGTCACTTGGTTAATGGAGTCCAGTGTTGCTATTTTTAGTAGGGCACTTGGATGCGCAGTTCACGCAGTGGTTGGCCTCCTGGTTCAGATGGAATGGAAAAATAATGTTTAATGAGCAAATTATGTTATTTTATTTTTAATCTTTATTAAAGTTAATCTTTAATAATAATTAATTATTTATTTGAAAAGTGCATTATACTGTTATATTATAACTTTATGTCAATGGGGCCATTAAATGACTTTATGTCGACTTGATTTGGGAGAAATATATAAAGCTTCAACAAAGAAAAAATTCAATCATCATTATTGACATTTAGCTTTGAAGAGTTTTGCCGTGGAGAAGAGGAAACCTGGGGTTTTCTGCAATTTCGAGGCATTGGAGAACGAAGTATCTTCATTGTGACAGCTTCCTGAGGTGGTGAAATATCTTCTGAAGGTTGCTCATTGAGTTGGCTGTAATGAGCAGTCAAATCTGTGCTTATTGGAGAAATAGTTACAGGAGTTATAAGGGTTTATTCTCAGAAAATCAGAAGATGGAAGTTAAATATTGAAGATTATCATTATTGTTCAACTGGGCACATGGGGTTTAAATGTGCATTTCAGGGAAGAAATTCATCAAAGATTCTAGAAGGGATTGAAAAAAACTGAATTGCAGATTATTGAAAGGATGTTTATTGGAGGTTTCTTATTTGCTGTTAACATCTTTAATCAGCAGCCACGTGGAGGGTTTCAAGCAATGTACAGGTCAGAATTGTGAGGCCGTACATTGCTGTATAAAGGGGCCGTACTTCTCCTCTGGGAAGGACGTGTGAAGATCTTGGTTGAAAACGCCTTGTCTATGAGCCTTAACTCACCTCCTTGGAATCATTGGAATCATTCTGCTGTGTTAGAAAGGTGGAGAAACCTGTAATTGCTGTTAGGCGTCCATTATCTGAGGTTGCTGTTGCTGATTGTAATCTTCAGATTCGTTGTTATTAGCTTCAGACTTGCATCATATGTAATTACATTCCGGGTATGGTTTAATTGTGTTGCAAAGAAGAGAGAGTCTGATTATAATTATATATATTGTAATTTGCAAGCTATGTCAAGTCAGAAATATATTATCAAGCATTTCATTTCAGCCATTCTTTCTGCAATTGCACTAGTACTTGTTATTTGCACTTTGCTTGGCAATATCTCATGGTGATTCAAAACAAGCATAAACTTTAAATCCCAAGAGAAAATATACAGGCAGGAATTATAGTTTGCAAGTGTCCACCTGGGTTGGGACATTACAGTGGTATCAGAGCGAGAATCCTGCCAGCCTTTTAGGGATTCATTATTGCATGTCAGTTTGGAGGATACCCAGAAGGTTGCATGCTGCTTTTTTGATCAGTTGTGAAATTAGGTTATTACATATCACATAGATATTTCACTAGAAGCAGGTCAGTACAGCAGGGAGAAGGAGTTGATAATAACATAGCTGAAGCTGAGATGGGTGAGAGTAGAGGTGAAAGCCCATTGAGAAATTTGAATGCCCAGTTGGAAAATTTTCTGACCACATTTGCCCAGCAGCAGCAGCAGCAAGTGCTACAACAATTCCAGGATTGTATGATCGCAGCCATGGGCCAATTGAGAGTGGACTGTGCTAGATTGAGTAGATCAAGCAGTGATCGTAGCAGGAGTGATGCTGGTCATGGAAGTCGAGATAGAGCAGCCTCTAATGCTGTTAGGACAACGAGTACAAGGTTGGATCGGCCTCTTTGTCCTACCTTTGTGCCAAGGCAAACGGAAGAAGAAGTAATTCCTGAGGTGGAGGATGAGACACACATCATTGATGATTTTATGGTGGCCTATGATGAGTACGGAGCTCTTCCACCTGATGTGAGGCAATTAATTAATCTAAATCAGTTTATGAACCAGGGAAGGATAAAGCCAAAGTCAAACTGGAGAGGCAAGAAAGGGGTCTCAGAAGGCAAACCGGTCAAGGAACTCAACCTAAGGAATACAAGGAAGCATTGAATAAGGTTCCTTTACCAACCTTTGGTGGGAGTGGAAAAATATGTGCCAGGTCGTGGGTGCATAAACTTAACACATTCCTGTCTTTGAAACCTATGGAGGAAGAAAAGGCTATACAATTTGCTACGATGCATCTGGAGGGTGTAGCATATGATTGGTGGCACCATGGGTTAGTATCACAAGATCATGCCTTGATACATTCATATGAGGAGTTTGTCAATAAACCGATTGCACGCTTTGACCGGACGGATGTTGAGGTCTATTACAGGGATTTGGCTCGGCTGAAGCAGGTTGGACATGTTGAGGCCTACATCAATGAGTTCCAGAAAATAGCAATCATGGTTCCTGATATGACTGAGAGGCGAGTCATTATGTTGTTTGTCAAGGGTTTGAGTGACAAATTTAGGGGTTTAGTGAAGGTTAATAAGCCTAGCACTCTTCATGATGCTATCCAGTTGGCACTAGATCTTGATACGTCATCTTCTTCACCTTAGCACCAAAAGAAGAATTTTAAGGATAATATATTAGAACACAAGCCAGATGGGGGAAAACCAAATCAGCCCAAGCCTACGCAATCTATGTTGGATTTTGAAACAAGGGATGAGCTACGTGGGAAGAAGTTGTGTTACTGGTGTAGGGAACCCTACAACAAAGAGCATGACTGTCCATTGAGGCCTAAGGGCAAGGCCAACTGTATGATGTGGGTTTATTATGAGGATTATGATTCTGAAAATTCAGATCAGCAAGTTGTTCCAGGGGATGATGAGGTTGGAAGAGCCTCTACAGAGCTTGGACCTGATGCTAAATTGTCTCCTTTAGCATTATTTGCTGATATACATACAGAAAGGGGCTTCATTCAGGATCAAAGGAGTTGTGAATGGACAACTTTGTATCGCTATGCTTGACACAGGGGCTACACATAATTTCATCAATGAGGGATTGGTCGACAAGTGTAGACTCTAGACAAAGGACTTTGCAGGATTCAGGGTTAGGGTTGCAAATGGATTTACCCTTACTTGCACCAGGCAGATATGTAATCTCACTCTGTTGTTGAATGATTATGAGTTATAGGCTGATTTTTATGTGGTTATCATGGGTGAGATGGACATAGTGTTAGGCATGAAATGGCTCCAAGCTATTGGAGAATTTACCCTCAATGTACCTAAAATGGACATGAAGTTTAAAATGAATGGTAGAGGTTACGTGTTGTGGGGAATTGTAGATGGGAGCTTGCGTTCTATCTCTCTGTAGAGGGAAGAGCGGAAGGAGAGAGGAGGTTGTACAGGAGGAGTGCGAGTCAATGCAGGAGGTTGATTCTACTCGTTGCTATAGCGGTTTGGAGATGGATGTCTCAGATCAGTGTGGAGTAGTTGTGTAGTTTGAGAATAATCCATTAAATGAGTTTGATGTTGGATTGGTTTATGACAATCCACTCTTCAAGTTTGATGTTGATTCCCTCCTGACACTAGTACAGAGTTGAGCGATGATTGCAGTGTTTTGGATCCTCCTAGTGCATTGGGATTCCAAACAGGGCTCACGGAGGAGTTTTACTGTGTGTACATGGTGGGGAGTGCCTACAATTTTGCTTTTGATTCACTTGTACACAATTTGTATTCGATGCACAATTCTTGTGCGCATGGGATAGATAGCTTGTATGATGATTCTCTTTGTGCAGTTGAGGGAAGCAAATCATTTCAGCGCTCAGAGTTGCTTCCTCCTGAGGTTCATGCTCTTGAGGTACATGACACTGGGAATGATGTTGGTTACAGTGATTTGTTAGTTGTTCTTATGTTGGTGCTTCAGGAGTTAGTTGTTGTTGTGAGGGACATTATTCAACTCTTCCCTTGGGACCCAGGTGGGGTGGTGTTTCTTTGCAGTGAAGATTGCTTGGGGACAAGCAATTTCAGGGAGGGCGGATTGTAATGTCCCCCTTTTTTTTTGCTTGTCTTAGCATCTCGTTGATTAGCCTATCCTTTGACCCTCGTAGGCTAATACTCATGGTTAGAGGGTCTTGCTTGGCAAGTATCAGGTTGTTTCCTTCTCCGGAGTTTGATATCATTCAGGATTGGCCTTTGGGAGTGATTTGGGACTCAGTTGTGCACACTTACTATTTATAGTAAGTCACCTGGTTAATGGAGTCCAGTGTTGCTATTTTTAGTAGGGCACTTGGATGCGCATTTCACGCAGTGGTTGGCCTCCTGGTTCAGACAGAATGGAAACATAATGTTTAATGAGCAAATTATGTTATTTTAATTATTATTAAAGTTAATCTTTAATAATAATTAATTATTTATTCGAAAAGTGTATTATACTGTTATATTATAACTTTATGTCAATGGGGCCATTAAATGACTTAAAAGACATTAATAAAGTGCATAGCAAAGGGCGCCCATCTCATGAGGCATTATAAAGTGCAAATATTAAAATATATTTAAATGTTAAAGAAGCTTCTAGGGGTCGATCTGATTTGGGAGAAATATATAAAGCTTCAACAAAGAAAAAATTCAATCATCATTATTGATATTTAGCTTTGAAGAGTTTTGCCGTGGAGAAGAGGAAACCTGGGGTTTTCTGCAATTTCGAGGCATTGGAGAACGAAGTATCTTCATTGTGACAGCTTCCTGAGGTGGTGAAATATCTTCTGAAGGTTGCTCATTGAGTTGGCTGTAATCAGCAGTCAAATCTGTGCTTATTGGAGAAATAGTTACAGGAGTTTAAAGGGTTTATTCTCAGAAAATCAGAAGATGGAAGTTAAATATTGAAGATTATCATTATTGTTCAACTGGGCACGTGGGGTTTAAATGTGCATTTCAGGGAAGAAATTCATCAAAGATTCTACAAAGGGTAAAAAACTGAATTGCAGATTATTGAAGGGATGTTTATTGGAGGTTTCTTATTTGCTGTTAACATCTTTAATCAGCAGCCACGTGGAGGGTTTCAATTAATGTACAGGTCAGAATTGTGAGGCCGTACATTGCTGTATAAAGGGGCCGTACTTCTCCTCTGGGCAGGATGTGTGAAGATCTTGGTTGAAAACGCCTTGTCTATGAGCCTTAACTCACCTCCTTGGAATCATTGAAATCATTCCGCTGTATTAGAAAGGTGGCGAAACCTGTAATTGCTGTTAGGCATCCATTATCTGAGGTTGCTGTTGCTGATTGTAATCTTCAGATTCGTTGTTATGAGATTCAGACTTGCATCTTATGTAATTACATTCCGGGTATGGTTTAATTGTGTTGCAGAAGAGAGAGTCTGATTTTAATTATATATATATTGTAATTTGCAAGCTATGTCAAGTGAGAAATATATTATCAAGCATTTCATTTCAGTCATTCTTTTTGCAATTGCACTAGTATTTGTTATTTGCACTTTACCTGGCAATATCTCATGGTGATTCAAAACAAGCATAAACTTTAAAACTCAAGAGAAAATATACAGGCAGGAATTATAGTTTGCAAGTGTCTACCTGGGGTGGGACATAACAAAAAATTGTCTCATATGCATTAGATGTTCATCATGAATGTACAGATCCACAATAATCTATGAATGCTCTCAATTCTTCAATCATCAACCTCATGAAATTAGCAAGACATTATGTAACTCAAAAGGAAGCACAAGCCATTCATATGAACCTTTCCTTTTCTTCAGCATTGTTTCTTATAAGTCCTTAATTCTTTTTTGATAATACCTGAATTTTGAATCCAAATTTGTGAAGTGCTTACATTTTGAAATTGGTCCAACAGATCAAAAATCTGTGGAAGAGGGTATATGTTTTTTATGGTTATCTTGTTCAAAATTGTATATTTAATACACATCCTCCATCAACCATCCTTTTCAATTACAGTTACAAAAGGAAAGGCTCGTGGAAAAGTATTAGAATTGATTACTAATTGATCTAAAAAAGATTGAAGTTGCTTCTTGACCTGGTATGTTCCATTAGTGATCATTGGTAAGCTCTATGTTTGGAAGAGGGCAATCTGTTACTAATTGGCTCTCATTTTCTATCTCTCTTGGGTGGCATGCTTTTGGGCTCTTGGAAATCTTCCTTGAGACTCTGCAATAAGTATTCCATTTGTTTTTGCTCTTTGTTAGTAGACATGCTAGAATAAGCCTACATTTAACTAAATCACCATCTTGCATACATCTCAAACCTCTCAAAATAGAGAAAGCAATGAGGTAGCAAGCTAAGTGGGCTTGACCATGGGGGAAACTACATGGTTAAGTGTGCTTGAGTCAGAGTAGTACTGAGATGGGTGACCTCTTGGGAAGTTCCAATGCTTCACCCTTGTGGGAATCACCTAGATGCAATGAGTGCTAAGTGGACCATTCATTCTCATGAAAGATGGCTTCGTGTGAACCACTACTCATGGAATATGTGTCAATGTGTTTGACTCAAAAACTTCACAGTTGAATCTTGATATTGATATCTTGACACACGGCAGAAAATAACTCCTTATGAAGAAAGCAAACTTTTTATTAGCATTGGTCAATATTTTGGTTTAATTAACATTTATGAAGATCTTTGATTTAACATTAAATGCATTGATGATGTAGCTTTCTACAATTTTGATCAAGCTATTTGTTGGGTCTTCATGTTGTCCCCTCTAGGCGTGGCCGGGGTCGAGGATGAGGGCGTTCCCGCCGGGCCACCATTCCTCAGCTCTCGCCGGAGCCGCCTGGGCGTCTCCGAGACGCCGAGGGAGACGCCTGGGCGTCCCTCGAGCGTCTCGGGGACGCCCAGGCGTCTCCCGCGTTGGACAGCCATTTGCAACATTAAAACTCAATTTTTAAAGATTTTTTTAATAGTCTATTTCTTATGTTCGAACCCTAAGGGCATGTGGGGCCCATCTAAACTCTAACATGCCTTCAAAAGGCCCTCTAATCTTCATTTTTATTCACATTTGCATTTCTACTTGTTTGCTACAGCAAGAAGAAGAAGAGTGAAGGCTGAGCAAAGAGTGATTGGAGGAGTGAAAGGAGTGATTGCAAGTGAAAAAGGAGTGTCAAGGAGCAAGAAGAAGAAGAGGAGGAAGATTCTTCACCTTGTTGAAGAGATTTTTCAAGCAAAAGGTAGGGTTTTTAACTTATTTTTTATTTTATTTTCTGATTTTCAATGTTCTAAGTTCTTTCATTTCTTGTTGTTTCATTTTTTAATTTTTCTTATTTCATTTCTAAATTCTAAATTCTTGTTGTTCCATTTTCTAGTTTCTAAATTAATTTAGAATCTTAGATTTTGTTTTGCAATATAAAATTTGTTGAAAAATTTAAAATATAGAGTTTTATTTTTTAATTTTAAAGTAGGGCATAGGCTGAAACTATGTGTTTATTGAATTTTTTTTCATTTTGTGAAATGCAGTGTCAAAATGAGCTCCCATAGTCATGAAATGAGTGAGCATGAGATGGAAACTGATTCTCATAGTGCAAGCCAATCAGAATATGAACCTGAGCATGAGGATGAGCACAATGAGGGGGGTGAGCAAGGGTCAAATCCAGAAGGGCATACTAGTTCCATAGCTAGTGCACCAGTTTCTACTGATTGCCCTTCCCAGGTTTTGGCAAAGTGGGCTAGGGGTGCTTATGATCCCAAATCTCCTCTCAAACAGTTTGCAACAAGAATAACAGCCCCAACGTCATCAACTGGTGGTACGAGGAAATGGCAATGCAACATTTGTGGTGATGATTGGTTTGGGAGCATCACCAGAGTTAATGCACACTTCCTCTTTTGGCCAGGAAAGGGTGTGGGAGCATGCGAATTTTTGAAGGACCCTAAAAATTTGAAATACAGAATTGAATTCAACAAGCTTTGGGGTGTTCCAGATGACCTGGCAGTTCCAATGCCTACTACCTTGTCTGGTAGGCAACATATTCAGACTATTCAGCAGATTCAGGAGCAGCAAATGCAGACGCAGCCACGTACTTCTACTCCTACATTGCATCAGAGAGCAGGAACATTGTCAGGGTCAGCCTCAGGACCGTCATCCACTTATAGCACTATGGCTGCATCACAACAGGGCAAGGGGAAACGCAAGATGCAAAGTCAGCCTAACCCCATAGCTGATTTATTTAATGTGCACCTGAGGGATCAGATAGATGATTCCATTGGCAGGTTCTTTTTTGCCAATGGAATCCCATTCCATGTAGCTCGATCTCCTTATTATAAGGAGATGATGTCGATGGTGGCGAAGGGAGGACCATCATATGTGCCACCAGGTGAGCACAAATTGAGGACCACGATCTTGGATAACAACTATGCCAAGATCAATTCATTGATGGAGACGATGAGGGCATGTTGGGAGGACTCTGGATGTAGCATAGTTATGGATGGGTGGACGGACATTAGGCATCGTCCACTCATCAATGTTATAGTTACATGTTCAGAGGGGCCATTCTTTCTCAGGGCAGTTGATTGTTCAGGGCATCGAAAAGATGCTGATTTTCAGTTTGAGATCCTTCGGGCAGCTATTGAGGAGATTGGGCCACAAAATGTGGTCCAAGTAGTGACAGATGCAGCACATGTGTGCAGAGCTGCAGGGAGGCTTATAGAGGCATCATACAGACACATTTGGTGGACTCCATGTTGTGTGCATGCCATGAACAATGCACTCAAGGACATGGGGAAGATTGAGTGGATTAGAGGAGTGGTCAGCAATGCTAGAGATGTGCAGATGTATATCTGCAACCACCACACTTCACATGCCATCTTCAGGAGCTTCGCGAAGAAGGAGTTCTTGAAACCAGTTGAGACCAGATATGCATCCTATTTCATTCTTTTGGAGAGAATGCTTGAGTTGCAAGAGCCACTGCAAGTCATGGTTATGACACAAGACTGGAATCGTTGGGATGGGTCCAGGACAGAGCAGGGGAAGAGGGTGAAGGAGATAGTGAAGAGTGATGCATTTTGGCATGATGCAAAATATATTGTCACCATCATTACACCAGTTGTACAGGTCATCAGATATGGGGATGGGGATGCACCTAACCTTGGGGAGGTGTATGAGTGCATTGATTCTATGCTTGGTCAGATGAGGGCAGTTGTGCAAGAGAAGGACCCCACTTTAGCGTTCTACAATGTTTACATTCAGCCTATTATTCAGCGTAGATGGGACAGCCTAAACACTCCCTTGCACATGGCTGCTTATGCATTGAATCCGAAGTGGTACATGCCTAGGCCTGGGAGAGTTACACCGATTCAGGATGATGAGGTGAAGGAAGGGTTCTTCAAATGCATTGATAGGATGTATGATGTTGAAGCTGCTGGCACCATTCGCACTGAGTGGACGAAATTTGCTACTCTTAGGGGTTATAAGGCTGCAGCAAAGGCGGACATAAGAACTATGGCACAGGAGGATCCGATTTTGTGGTGGACTTGTCATGGACCGAAATCACTGACTACCACACTAGCCATTCGTTTGCTGTCCCAGGTTTCTAGTTCTTCAGCTTCTGAGAGGAACTGGTCTACTTATAGCTTCATCCACTCTCTTAAGAGGAATAGACTTACCTCTAAGAGAGCAGAGAAGCTAGTGGCTGTACATAGTGCCTTGCGTATCACTGACCGCAGGACACGTGTGTACAAGGAGAGCCCAGCAGCACGATGGGATGTAGAGCCAGAGGAGCCATCACAGATTGATGAGGATGAGGATGCTTCAGATATAGGGTTGGTTGGTGTTCCTTTGGCGGATCTTGACCTTGAGGAGTCCAGTGGTTCTAGTGATGAGGAGTTTGCCGACCTCCCGAGGGATGATTAGAGGCCTCTGCCTCCTTCACTACATTTTGTCATTTTGACATTTTGATTTTGTACTTGTTTTGATATCATATAATCATGCTACTCATTGTAATCATCTTTATAATCAGATATTTTTGATATAATATAATAGAAATCTTCCATTTGCCGATGCAACAATTGTTACATTGTAGTATTGAGTATTACTATTCTAATTTCTAATTAGTAATTCATCATTCGATACTGAAAACTTCAATATTCAATGTTCAATGTTCAAGTACTAATTTAGTATCTCAATTTTGCTATTTTACTTCTTAATAGTCTTATACATCTTTTCATAACTAGCATTTTAAGTACCATATGTATAGTATATAGTATATACACCCCGTCCCCCTGCCCCCCCCCGCCAGTCCCCCCAAGTCCCCGAGGGAAATTGTCCCAGAGCTCCCGTCTCGCCTCCCCCGTCGGTGGTGGAACATAGGTCTTCTAATGAAAATAGCATCTCTAGCATACATGTATAGGCTACCAAACACCATAAACATCAAGAGAAATAACATCGACCACAACTTTATAAATGAAATTCTCATTTTTCTAGAACTTTTAACATTTATATTGTTGTTTCTAATCTTTGATCTCTACTCCTTGTTTCACCCAACTTAATGAATTAGGATTAGGATGTCATATGTATCAACCCAAGTTTGTCTACCAGCTTTTCAGAATTTAAATTTGTTTGTGAACAAGAATAAAAGAGAGCACCGACTTTAATCTTCTCAATTTGAATTTTGATATAGAATAGTTTGGTATGCTATTTATCATTAACCTCATTGCTACTCAAGCATACCTCTCTTCAGATGGAAGTGCAATCAATTGTCTTATCTCCATTGAAGGTGCTCCCTATTTTTTGATCTTTCAAAGTAAGTAATTTACAACATTTCTAGGATGCAATTCCGAATGTAGTTTCCAATATATCTTTTCTATATGACCACTCACCTCACAATGCCCACAATGATTCTTAGTTTCCTTCTTTGTAAAATAGTAGCAACATCATGCTTACCATTTTATTTACCTTTCCCTGTTGACTTAGAACCACCTTTCTATTTTGTTGCATATAATGGCAGTGATGGACCCTTCTTGTCCTTATCTAGTTGATAGGATCAAAAGCATGCTTCATCTATGCCTTTAGGCTTGGTTAGCATCACAGACCTCCTTAAATGACTGTAAAGTATTGCCAATTACTAGACCTTCCTCTTCATTATAAATTGGATAAAATTGCTTTTTGGTTAGCTTCTTAAGTTCACCCCATTTAGGAATTGGTGGTTCTTTTGAGCCAATGATATTATGCAAATGATTAGCCAATTTCAACCTTGCAACTTTTTTGGTTGTGCTTTTCTAATATTACACAAATTATAATAAACCTCAAGTTGGGCTAAACCAATCTGATCTGCAATTAGTTTAAATATTCTATTGCGATTTTATTAACATGCATCTTATTTTATATATAATTCTTTTAGTAAATTATGTTTGCTGTACTGTAAATATTTTTCTTTAGAAAATAATAAATTGCCTAAGAACCATGATGCCTAAATCATAAATGCTGAAATTGTTGTAGGTAGATGTATGCATGAGCTGAAGGTATGTAAGAACTGAAACATGCTAGTAAAACACAACTAACACAAGAAATTACCCTGTTGAGAGAGACCAAATGTAGGAACTCTCGAAGAATGAAGTCATGTGTCCTCATGCCACTATCATTATGTGAGATTTACAAGCCAATTTGACTTATTTATTCCTCCAAGACTATTGTGGTACTGGTAGCATTTCAACAATAGCTTCCTATGTTTGCCTTCCTTTATAAACTGCTTCTACAATTCGCTCTACTCGGTTGCACATGCTACAAAGTCAAAACAATGAACAGAGATGAATTAGATGACCCTCAAGGTATGTATCAATTGGACCGAAGAAAGATCCCCATTGAAAAAGATTTTAAAAGAACAGATTTGCAAACATTTTAGCTTCCTTGGATCCATTTTGATTTCAGTATGCTAATTTCTTCCATATGGATGGGGTGGGATGGGTACAAACTACAAACACATTTGTGTATTCTGTTTTCTACTGTATGGGTTTGTCTGTGGCTGAACTTGCTTGACAAGTTCATTTGAAGTTGAACCCATCATGTGTGGATTGTTTGCAGCTGCGTATGGCTCCAGGATGCTTGGATCACCCTTTACCTTTATTACATCCTAGATTATTATTCTTTTATTGCCCCACATAACCAATTATTTTGCTGAAATGGTGTCCTAGGATTGTGAGAGTGCCTTAAACTACTTACATGGTCATTGAAGCTAGTTAGTGTATTTAGTGGAATCAATTAATCTGAATTCAAAATGCTCTATGGTCCAATTTGGATTATACATCAAAATATATAACAATTGGTGGAAATAAGCCAGACCCAGACCGACGATGGGCTGGCCAATGAGGGGCTAGTAGCTCAGTTGGTAGAGCACTCCAGCAGCAAATGGAAGGTCCTAGGTGTTGGCAACTAGAAATTTGCCTTATTTCCAGTGTAGGATGACCCTCAAGTTAGCACGGAACCCTATTTTTAGGCCTTGTGGCAACAAGCTGGCCTAGAGCCACTAGCATTGAAGTCTCATAATCCGTGGCTTGTCTCCAGAATGTATTTGGCAAAAAGTTTTGATAATTCATAAGGAGCTTGCAAACCTGATTTTGTAGTTGTCGGACAGGTTTTGAGGCCGATTTTAATGTTCCAGCGAGCAGGTCTGTAAGGCCTTGCAAAAAAGTGAGAATTTCTCCATTTTGGCGATTGTACGAGTGTTTGTATGCCGTCACAATTCTCTAGTTTCAATTTTGTGATCGTCGGATGGGTTTCGTGGTCAAAATGAAAACAAATTTTTACGTGGCTTGTTGCAAGATGGCCCCAGTTACAAAGGAGGTACAAAAATTTAAATTGCTATGTAAATTTCGGGATGGGGTGAGGATCAAAATCAAATATAATGGCCCTTTGAAAATTTTCGTGACCCTTGGATGTCATGTGTGCCTCCGGTGTTGATAATATTTTGTCGGCTACGATGCTTTTAAATGGTGAATTTTAAGTTTTGAAGTATGGGAATTATTTAAAACAATTTTAATTGTTTTATTTTGTTATGGGGGAAGAAATAATGGTTTAAAATTTTAATTTTACTTCCTCAATGGGAAAAATATGTAGGATGAGCATGTTTTAATTAAACTTTATAAATTTTAATTATAAATGTTGAATTTAATTTTCATGCTCATTGCACCATGCAATTTGTCAGCAATTAAAACATGTTTTTCCCCTCATGACAAAAGCTGAGAGCCCAAATCAAGTCTTGAGGAGTCAAATGTACGTGGCAAGAAAGCGCAACATCGCAAGTTTAGAAGGAGAGACCAGATCAAAGCTGCGATGCATTGCAAGTTTGCGATGGGCATGCCATTGGCCCACTTCATTGCTGACAAGGATGAAAAGATAGGGTCTTAAAGTCTTTGTCCTCCCCATGTGTTGTTTCAGCATCATAAAACCTTGTCTTTTCTCCCAGCCATCATGCCATTACATTTTGATTTTAAGGAAACTGACCCAGTCAAAGTTGGCGATGAAATTTCATTAGTGTGGCCTGTGCGCTGACTGGATGAGGTGTATACCAGGTGCAAGGTCTTTACATGTGGCACAAATGTGCTTCATCACATGTTTGAGTGAAAAGGAGAAAACAAACTTACAATAAAGTAATGTGTTGCGATGAGATCCTCATTGGCTTGTGTGTTTGTTGATTGGGCAAATTGGAATGGGCACCAAACAAAGGTTTCCTTGTAGACCATTTTGCATGTCGTTTTACCATCATGCATTTGCCAGTTTGGAAGAGCAAATGAAGTCAACCCTGTGCTAAAACTCTCTCATGTGATGCAATCACTCTACCAACACCATTTCCATGCTGTTCTGTCATTTTAAACCTTCGCTAAAGGATTTTCCAACACTGTAATGATGTTCAGACCAGTGGGGAAGAGTTGGAGGCTGGTTTCTAATGTGTTAAATCCCATTACCTTGCTGGTCTATTATCCCAATACTGCCTGGAATGATTCTCATGACTCATCCATGCACTAAAAACGACCTGCATATTCAAAAACACCTCATTATTGTCTAAAAATGTTCAGCCACGACCAAAGAATGGGTGAAAAAGATTAAAAACACCTAAGTATGAAGATTAGATGCCAAAATGTTAAGAGAAAGACCTGTTACAACCATGGTAAGTTCTCAAATGGCTTGTTGAGGTTGTTCATGCTCAGCAACAATTGCAAATACCTCGCACAAAATAAGTATGCTTCAGGAAAATAGTGTGCAGTGCTCAGCTCACAAAGGTGAGAATGCCAGTATAAATGAGTTGGTTGCAGGTAGAATAGGCAAGTGGTTACCAGCCAACTATTTGAAAAAATGCCAACGTCAATTGCAGGAGGATTTTTTGAGTTTTAATGATCAGTGGAAATGATTAAGTCATTATTTTACTTGCCAGTAATATGGAAAAAACTTCTGAGGGTTGGAGGGTTGTTTTTTACATGCAATGTAAAAATGTAGCTAGTAGCTAGTAAGTTAATTTTTATCACAGGCAAAAATATGCACGGGAATGTGGCATACAGGGCATAACCAATTTCAGTTGGAAATAAGAGAGCAGACAAGGGGGAAAAGTTAACTTGTAATGGCATATTCCAGATGCCAAATTCAGTTGCATTATCAAAGGGGCCTGAATATGCCAGGTGTCAGCAGTGGATTAAATCTTCTTCTTCTCCCTTTTCCTTAAAATGTAATTGTCAGTCATTTGAAAAGGTTCTGAGAGCTGGAATGGGAAGAGCTTTGTAAAAGGAAAGGACAATTTAGGTCTGTTGCTGAGTTGTTTGCTTGTGATTGTAAATCTTTTATTACGAACATTGTAATGCTCTGATGTGAATTATATGAATATATGCTGATCTGTATAACTGTCCCCAGCCTGCAATGTAAACAATTTCTTTGAATAAAATAACCAAGGGTTATTACATTCTTCAATACTCACTTGCAGTGTTGAACTATTTCCTGTGTTAGTGTTTGCTCAAGGAGTAGTATAATTTCTATCATGGAAGATAGTTAGAATGTTTACATTGTAGATGGATTACTAAGTAGAGTTGTATGATTTGGCCATTAGTAGGTCAGGTTAATGTAAGGCAATAACATTTATTTGGAATGAGCATCAAGACATGTTAAATGTTGTGATAGAAGTGTTCACATTGTTGGCGTTTCAATTCACACCTCTGAAATGCGGATTAGAAACGGACAGCTATGCACAGTTGAACTGCTCTTCAAATTAGGAGGGGCAGCTCCCTCTTCGCTGATGATGCTTAAAAATGAATACTAAACTATTGCCAATCTTTTTTATTCTCAGCTAAGAGTACAAGGTTATAAAATTCTTTGCATCTTAGCTGAGGTTTTCTCTTTTCCAACTACAACTACAACTAGGCCTAAACTATAGACGCTTCTAACAACTCTAAGTAAACTCAGAGCTTGAGAGTTAGAAGTAAACGAGGAATGATTTGATTAACACAGAAGCTTAAATAAACTTACTTCCAGATCACACCTGAAGACTCATTGTACTTATAAGATGTAAGCTGAAATAAAGATTATGCAAGCAAAAACACATAAGACAAAATATTGAAAGAGATTGAGACAGTAGATTAGAGCAAAGTAGGCCTTAGATTTCCTTCCTCAAATTTCCAACAGCAATTACAATTCTGGGACAGCAGATTTGTAGCAAAGACAGGCTTACAAATTAGCTTACAAATTAGCGATCAAACACCAGATTACACCTGACACAAATTGAACATTAATTAAACAATAATTTGCAGCAAAGGTAGGCTTGCAAACTTGCTCTTACACAAAGTGAACAAACACTGAATAACAAAGTTGCGCCAAAAGTAGGCTCAGCAATTTGTTATCACAATAATGGTTAAGAGAGAATGGGCAAGGCTGCCCTTATTCATACACAAACAAGGAGTAGGTAACCCTAAAATCTCCTTGCTTTAAGCTGATTAGACTTGCCAACTCGCAAGCTTTATTTCTAAAACTAACACAAGACAACTAACCACCCGCTAAAAGCAGGGAAAGTTCCAACTATACATTTGATTTTTCTTCATAATACAAAGAATAGATAAGCATGAATGAGAATAGCAAGTTTAACTTGGAAAAGGCATCAAGTTAACTGTTGCTTTTTGAGTTCTATTCTTGGAAAACATCGCTGCCCCAAAAGGTGACTTCAAACATGATAATTTTGGGAAACTATATCCACCAAAAAGCTGGGAGAATATTGCATGTTTAAAAACTTGAATTTTGACTGTGAACACGTCTATGTTCAGAAAAGTTTTGCGCAAACTGCTGAAAATAAGTTGCTGATTTTTCTCCAAAAAAGCGGATTCCTGGAGAAAAGCTGAGGTCTGGGTTTTGTAGATAATCACGTTCTGAAGAGACCTAGTTCATCAGATTTTGAAAAAGCTGAAGTTTTCCTAAAAAGGTGCTGAAAAAGCAGATTTTTGGAAATATAAAATTTCCCAATCTTCAAGAGGATCAAGAAGTAGATGGACCTAGATCGATGAAAACTGAAAAAGCAGACCACCTGTTTCTGAAATGCAATGTCCTAGAAGATTGGACCATGAAAAAGCATGCCTCCATGCTTCCCAATCTCTAGTCCACGAAGAACTTTGAAAAAGCACTCCGTTTGAGCCTCCAAATTTTGATGAGAAGAAAATTCTATCTTTCCTCCTTTGGATGCCAACTTGCAAAATGTGAAGAATGAATGCCAAAAGCCTTCTTGAATAGAGTTTGAAGATGAAAAAGTGCTTTCTTCACAAAGCCCTAAAATTTTGAAGTCTATCCATGAAGATAAAAACTTTGGATGCAAAAATATGAGTCTGTTTGCATGTGCAACGGTGAATTCCTCCTTTGTAGGGAAAAAAAGCACACGTGTGAAGACACGTATTTGATGAAGTTTGACAAAAACATACAGATTCAATGACATCATCAAACACGTAAAACTTCAACAATGTTAGCCATTTTTCTTCGTTTTTCAACTTTTGCTTCTAACGAGGCTTGCCTCCGACTTCGACGAGATGACAATCTAACGCTGCCAATTGATAAAATTTGTTTGACCATGGCAATCTCATGTTTGACCATTGTTATACTGATCCCCAGCTTCATACCGACATCTGACGTCATCTGATTGTGATTGCATGCGCTCGAAACTGCCGACGGAGATTGAACTGGAAGCAAGGCACGTTGGGATCAAAAAATTTGTAAGTATTGAAACCCCAGGCGCTCTGATTGGATAGGGGTGCCCAGGGTTTCTTGCCTTAGCCAAATTTTCTTGATTTTCAACTTTTACTTTGCGTGTTTCCGCTGGATGCCAGTGACCCTAGTTTGACTGTCATTTCCCGCCAACCAATGAATAATAGAGACTGAAAGGCAGTTGATTTGGCAAGCCTGGTCATAACAGAGATGAATTATATCCTCTGCCAACCCACAACACTACATCTGATTGATTTTTTGAGGACCTGAACTGGGATGACGGGGGAGTTTGGTGAATTTTTGAACAAGGCGAAAAATAAACTAAGTCATGAAAACCCAGGCACCTCTCCTTGACAGGGGCACCTAGCATTGCCAGACTTAGTCATTTTTTGATGATTTTCATATTTTCCTTCGATTTTCTTCATTTTTCGTTTTGCATGCTCCTGTTCGATCTGCATTTCCCACTATTTGACGAATCTTCAACACTGGATGATGAATCAACTGAGGAGCTTGAACATAACTGAGATGATCTCTTGCTTTTCCTAGCCCTAAAAACTTCTTTTGATTGTTCCTCTGCATGACTCAATTGAGCTGATGAGGAAAATTACACGTTTTTCGAAAAGAGGGCGAAAATAAACTAATGTATGAGATGCCAGGGGCGCCTAGCATTACCAGAGTTCGATTTTTTTTTACCAATTTCAACTTTTTCTCATTTGCCTCCTTTGTTCACCGTTTTGCATAGTTGCCAGGAGACTGGTACTGGTACCGGTACGACTTTTTTTTGAAAATAGGAGACGGGGAACTTGGAGACGCCATCTTTTTTTAATATAAATACAAATTAATAAATTAATAATTTTAAAAATATATCATGACAAATTTTCTCACGTTATAATTTTTAATGCTTTTAAATTTCACAGGAGATGCCAAAATTTTCGCCGGGAGACGTTAGGAGACTTGGGAGATGGCATGTCAAGTTTCCATGCTCCTGGAGGCTTTTCTGGAGACGTCTCCGGTACTGGAGACGCGTACTAGTCTTCGAGATGTGTCTCAGGGGGCAGTAGATGCGTCTCCCGACAACTATGCCGTTTTGTGTGCATCATTCGCCGTTCGTTATTGTTTGTGCAGCATTTGAAACTTTGAAATCTGACACTTGGCAATTGACCTTCCTCCATTGATGACTTCGGAGCTCATGATTTACCTTTTGAAAAAGCAAAATAGACCCATTAGAGAAATCATGACCTTTTGACGATTTTGACTGGACCAACCTGATTAGGAAGTATTTTCAACCAATTAGAATCAGTTAGAGCCCTCCAAACAAAGATTCTATTTTTAGAAACCTTTTATTTTCAGAAAGTTTTGCCAGCATCCATTTGACAACAAACCCAAAAAACCTTGACTCAAGTCTATTTTTAGAAATTTTCTAAAAAATAGAAACTTTCTATTTTTAGAAATTTTGATTTTGATGACCATTTTTACAAGACTTTTTACTCTTTACAAAATGCCTTAATGAAGCAAATTTTTTGATTAGGCACAACACACATGGCATTGTTAGTTTGTAGCCCCTAATAGGCATCGGTCTGACTTTGGGCTTTTCCTCCTTTCTAAGAAAATATTTTCAAATTTACAAATGAAAAGCCATTTTGTAACTTTTTTATAATTATTCTCATACTTCATACTAGAGTCTTAACGATGACAAGGAATGAGTTGGTTATGTATGCAATTATATGAATCCTTATCCATTTGTATGAAGTTTAGTATCTGCTAGGCATTGTGATGTAACTTTGTCTGATATTCATATCCAATGTCATTAAAGGGTGACCCCCCTAGGTCCTATGGAGCCTAAAGTGTAGAGGAGAGTAAGTAGAAAGCTTATCTTCTATTCGTTGGCCAACCTCCCAGTGTCTTTGACCATAAGGTTTGGTTGATCTTTAGAAGTCACCGATGAATTAGTTGGAAGGACAAACACTAGGTTTGAGTCCTAGCTGGTCCATATGAGTTCTGGCATAACATGTGGTATCAGAGCTAGGGTAGGAGTGCCAAGCACCTGTAGTGTGGCTTAAGGGGAAAACATATAGTATGCATTAAATATGAACATTCTAACAAATATGATAAATATGTCATTAAATATTTCAGAAGACCAAAATCATTTCAATTTTAACTTTCATCAAAGTTATTGAATGCTAATTCCCTAAAAAACTTGTCAGAATTTTATAGCAGAAAAAAACATTGCATTTTTTGAACCAACTGCCATTTTTGGTTTGTGTGCACTTGAAGCATGCTTGTTCGAATTATAGAGCATTTTCTGAGAAAAACACGTTTGAATGGGGTATTGTTTGCATCCATTGTATTGTATGCCACGTCTAATCTGTGGTTCCTTGTTTGTATCTATTGTATCATACAGAATGGCATATAAACAATTGCTGTTTTGTGATTACTTGTGTTCTGAAGAGCACACAGGAAATACTGAGGGGGGGGAGGGTGAATCAGTATTTCAAAACTTTTTAAAACTTTAAACCAGATTAATCAAGTAAATTAGAAATCAGAACATTAAGAGCATCATCTAACACCATTAACAAGATAAACACCAGGATTACGTGGAAAACCCTTTCAGGTAAAAAACCACGGCAAAACATTGCTTTTATTTATCTCCAAAGGGCACCAACCCTGATTACATTTAGTGAGCACCAACCCACCGAGAGCACCAACTCTCCTTTGAAGCACCAACTCCGAAAACACCAAAGCACCAACTCCAGACTTAGAATAAAAATCTGCAAAACATTGATTTAAGCAATGCCTTCACATGAACTGTGAGGCTCTCAACACATACACGCAATCCAAAATCAGAAATTTGGAAGAACACGTTCTTTGTCTTATTGAATCATTCTTCAATCAATTGACTCACTCAGAAATAGCAGCTTTAAATCTTCTTACACTCCTCTGATCATAAAACTCCTTACATGAGCACACTCAAACCAATAATCTGCCAATAATTTTAATGCAACACTCACACCCATAAAGAATCAACATTCTCCCCTTTTTATCTGTGACTCCACCACACACGTGAATTAGATAATACCAACATAAATAATTCTGCTCAGAAACTGCACAAAGAGCTATAACTCAAACAGTGCACCTAACTTCATTTAACATAACAAACTTTTCAAAACAGTACTACATGTCCTCAGATCCAAAAATACTTTCTAAACACTTCACTACATCAACAACCATCAAATAACATATTTCATCTCAGACCCTCATACAACGAAAATAGTGACATCTTTTACAACAACGACCTCAGACTCCCATGAATACTGTGAATTCCCTCAACAAAAAATGAGAGAGTGTGACTAAACCAGAATCAACTACTTTCGGCACTCCTCTTTACTTTCAGCCCGACTCACTTCAGAATTTTTCTTACCCTGAACACCACAACAATCACCCAGATTAATAATAGAAATAGCCGCTCCACCTGAAATCGTCTACAACACACACCAACATCCTTCACCAACACGATCACCAGAATTATGCCTCTTCAGCAAACAAAAGAAACATACAGTTCAAAGCTATATTGAAAGGTAGCAACAAATATCACATATCCCATACTACACAAAATAGACATGAAGAAGACGTCCTTCTGATATTATCACCCAATGCAGCATACTCCTGAAACTTGATGCCAATACATTTCGCAATAGAGATTCTAGAGGCAAATGGTCCTGTCTTTGCTGCAGCTCAAGCAATAATTGTTATCCACCAAATTTCCATTAGAAGCAACATTAATAAGAAGTCTTCAAAAGGATTAAGCCTTCACAGTATGAGAGAACACATTCATTTCCAGGAAACTTGAAAGCAGCTAATACCAAAATATACAAGCGATGACACTTCACATCTTCTCCATACTAGACCAGAATGAATTCACCGAATGTTTTTCACAGCAAACTCACATCTCACACACTTCCAACCAGAGAATGAACGAATTCAATGATAATGACCCCCGCCAGGAACCAAAGCAATGGCTTGACCTTAAAAGAACATCCTCGGTTCACAAAAATACACCATCAGAATACCTTCAGCTTGATAGTAACCGGTGATAATAAAAGATATCACAGAATTAAAAACACTTCCAATAATAATTCATATAGCCCAATGCCTCCAACATTAAAATACATGACTTCCTCCAGACTTAATTCATTCGCCCAGCATAAGGTTTTTCATTATTTCCTATTACTAGCCGCACGTACTTAGCCCATAATAATAAAATTCTCTGGAAACAATAGACAATAAAATTTTTCAAAGCATAGTCCATAAAGATTCTCATAAATCTGACAGGGATGAAATGCGTCTTAATTTCTTGCCCGCCCAGATTAATATTTGAAGCCATCTTTACTAAATAAGAGCTGCCTCAACTTAAAAGAAACGCCAGCTAAAAATGGAGAAGCCGCCATGAATAACTTGCCAATATTTTTAAAACCTCCCATAATAAAACAACTTCATAAAGTGCTGCCAGGTAACCTTGAAACAGGCCGACATACAAATAAGACTTTTCAACAATAGTCGCCACACAAAATAAAGCCGCCGTTGGTTCAACCTTAAAAGAGACATTTTCTGAGCATATTTAGAGACTTTTGTATCGTCTACCACCTATCACATATGCTGTTTCACAAAGAGTTATGAAGGCATTAAAATATGCCACCACAAACAAAACTTTGATGCTAGGAAAACATTACTCACTACCAGATGCAACATTAGAAACGTTTTCATCCTTTAATATATTAAAGCCGTCCTCCAATATCATATATCCTCCTTCCTATTTTCAGAATATGCCACCTGTAGCAAACCACGACTTCATGCAATAGACGCCACACATAATGTATACAGAATACCCAAAGCAACAAACTCCAGCTGCCACATGAAATCCGCGACTATTTATCTTCAGTCGCCACGCTTAAATTTCATAATGAATCTTCAAAGATGTTGAAATTGAAAAGCCAGAATAAATAGGAGCCGTCACAAAGCTCTCCTATTCATGTCTTATTAAAATATAATCCAAAGTTCGATGCCATAAAAAGCTTAATATAATAAAAATCATCTCCATTGCTCGATGATGCCTAACACACAATATGCTGCAGAGGTTTGTTAAATTAGCCGTCTCAAAACATTCAAAGAGTTCATATATCGAACCATATAAGGATTTATCCAAAAGAGGTCTTGACTTTTCAACAGCTGACAAAAACAATGACAAGTAAGCTAGCAACAAGCTAATGTAGACAAGCAACCAGCTGAAGCATACAGCCAGGTAGCTCAAGCAGGTCAAGCAGGTCAAGCAGGTCAAGTAGCTCAAGCAGCTCAAACACTTAGGCACACAGCTCAACCTTGACATCAATGCCAAACTTATTCCAACATGTTCTTTTATGAACAAGTGCTTTTATGGTATCTATCGAGGTGGGGAGGAGGATGATTGATCTCTAATTCTCAAATTGATGTAGAGTACAAGAACCTCAAATATTTAAATATACTGTTCTACTTGATTAATCAAAAGACAGTTTTAAAAGAGAGATGTTTTAAAATAGGAAAATAACATTCCTGGAATAAAAAAATCCACATAATATGAACTCAACAATTTTACAAGGAAATCCTCAAAGAGGGAAAACTAGTTTTGGTAGCGGCAAATGCCCTTCTCCCTCAATAATATTCATGATATTACCAAGTACAACGATATTACCAAGTACAATGAGTTGCTATGGATGCAATCTGCCCCTCACTCCATCAATGGCATAAACAATTGTCTCAGTCCTTATTTGCACCGATGAACCAGCTGAGTTCTTATTTTGATCAATTCAACATGTAATGAATCCCCCCATGTGTAAAGACATACTTCCCACTTATATTTATAATTGCTGTTTGTGCTGGAGA
>VDFB02264702.1:0-40086 GCA_007258455.2 Sequoia sempervirens
AAATATAGAACTAAATAGTACTTCAATCTCCACAACACTTCTCTAGCAAGTAGGGTCCCTATTGCCTCCTTCCACTTGGAACAATAAGTTGTCTAATGGTTCCAATGGTATCTCAAGACTCATGATAAACCCACTTGGGAAGCCTTTGTTAAGCAATTGTTAGTTCACCTTGGCCTTGGTGCCTATGAGGATTTTACCAGCACTCTTACATAAGCATCATTAGGGAATATCAAACAAATTTTTTGAAACTATATAATCACACTAATGGATTGTCTAACTCTTTTTTCGCAAGCTACTTCATTAGTGGCCTTAAGGATTCTATTTGATCTTATGCCAAAATATTCAACCAAATGACATGATGAAAGCTTTGGGTCTAGTCAAACTTGCAAAAGATAAGTTCACTTCTCAACTCCTCTTTTCAATAGAACTATACCCCCATTCCTTATTCTTCTATAGTATTCAAAATTCACTCCCATTAAATGTCTCATTAAGGATGAAATGTGAGCTTGATGAGAAATGGGTTTATGCTATAATCATGATGAAAAATTCACAAGGGGGGTCACAAATGTGTTAAACAAAATATCTATCTCCTTCATGTTAAGTCTCCTCCCAATGATGAAGAACAAGAAGATGCTCCAGAAACCTAATAGGAGGACCTCCCTATTGATGAGTCTACTCCTATAACAATCATCCAAAAAAATTATCCATGTCTTGGTTGGGGTCACCACTCCTCAAAAAATGAAAGTCAAAGGGTATTTCAAGAATATTCCCCTCACTATTCTCATTAACTCTAGTAGCACACAACCATTAATCCATGAATTGTGAAACACGTTGCTTTTTAATGCATTCATGCTTCAACTTCAAAGTGATGATTTCCAATGGGAGAATTTTTCCTTGAAAATGGAAATGCCATGATGTTTGGATTATTGTGGAGGACTATAACCTTCATCTATTAATGTTTGTCTTACTCTTAGGTGGTTGTGATGTAATTATTGGGGCCCAATGATTGTGTACCCTTGGCCCAATCTTGTGGGATTTCTCTAAGTTTGGATGTATTTTTTGGATAATGGGAAGTATACCTTGAATATTATTACAATTGTATCTACTAGTCTTACACTCTCACGTTGAATGAAGAAGCTTCTACAAAAAAATCCCATGGGATCATTGCTCAAGTATGCTCCATATAGTTTAACCCTCATGATTATGACTACTCTATTGACTTGCAACGACTTTTGGATAAACGTGACACAATGTTCACTAAGTCTTCTAGTTTGCCACCTCACCAACCAAAAGATTGACACATTTAGTTCCTTATAGGGAGTGATCTATCTAACCTTCACCCTTGCAACTATGTGTTCCTTCAAAAATAGAAATTGAAAAGTTACTATAAGAACTCCTAAAGGTCAATGTTATTCATCCCAACACTAGCCCATACTTTGCACCTATTTTGCTTGTTCACAAATAAGATGGGTATTGGCATCTTTGCATTGAATAAACTCACCATAGAGGACAAATTCCCAATTCCTATGATTAATGAGTTGCTCCATGAGATTCATGGTGCCCAATTTTTCTCCATGTTAGATTAGTGTTATGTCTATCACCAATTTTGTCTCAACAAAGTAGATATTCCAAAGATGACCTTCTATACTTATGTGGGTCATTATGTTTTTTCATGTCATTTGGCCTCACTAATGCTCCTCCACCTTTAGGGTCTTGATGAACAAAATATTTTGACCCTTTCTTCAAATATTCATTTAGTCCTTTGATGAAATTTTGATTTATAGCAAAACTTGAAAAACATTTGCAACACCACAACATGACATTTCAACTTCTTGATGATAATCAACTACATGCTAAGTGCTCCAAGTGCCCTTTGGTTAAAAGGAAATTGAGTACCTTGGACATCTTGTCTCTTTAGTAGGTGTTCATGTGAACCTTAACACAATACAAGCTATGCAAACATGGCCCACTCACAAGACATTAAGAAGCCTTCATGTATTTTGGGGTCTCATTGGCTATTATTAAAAAATTATCAAAGATTATGAAAATTGTTTCTCCTTTGTCTGTTTTGCTTAAAAAGATGCCTTTTCCTAGACCCTTGTTGTTGGACATGCTTTCAAGGTCCTTGAATATGATGTGCACAACACTAGTTCTTGTCATGCCTAATTTCTCAAAACCGTTTTCATTTTAAGTGATGCTTGTGAAAATGGCATCAATGTTGTTCTCATGCAAGATGATCACTCTTATCACTTTCACCAACAAAGCACTATTTGGGAAAAAATTGGCCTATTTCACTTATGAGAAGGAAATGATGGCCATCTTGAATGCAATTAACAAGTGGAAGCCTATTTGATAAGTAGAATTTTTTATATCAATACAGATCACCATAGTCTCAAATATTTTCTTGGAGCAATGAGTATCCTATCTAGCTCAATACAAATAGGTCAATAAACTCATGGGGTCTAACTATGAGATCACTTATAAGAAGGGCAAGGAGAATGTGGTTGCTAATGCTCTCTCCCACAAATATGAGGACCATTCCACCCTCTATGTAGTTTATATGCCCCTGTTTGAGTGGTTGTAGCCTTATAAACAATCATCCTTGTGGCTAAAAGGTAATTAGAAGCTTGCTCCACTATTTTATGATCCTTACAAAGTTACTTATTGGATTAGTCCAATTTCTTACAAGCTAGAAAACCCACCTTCCTCTTATGTTCATCCTATCTTCCATGTCTCCTATTTAAAGAAAGTTGTGGGCCAATTAGTCATTACTCAAGCTATCCTTCCTAAACTCTTTATCGAAATCTTCATTGTTCTCCAATGTAAAGAAGTCCTAGATACGCATGAAGTTGGCACCCTCACCAACTTCACAACTACACAATCATTGAAGTCTTGATTTAATAGCATGACCTACACCATGAAGATGCAACTTGGGAACTACTTCACCAAGTTCAACAATAGTTTCCTCCCCCTACAACTTTATGGACAAATCTTTTCAAGTGAGAGTGGATGTTAGGACCCCTTAGTCCTAACTCTTTCTTTATTGTAATTAAGGCCTTGAATGCATATGCTTTGTAAGTTGTCCCTTGAGACATTTTGAATTATCATATATGCTTGAGAAATATTAATTAGATTTATTTGAATTAGCATAAATATGGGTCATAGGCTATTGTTTTAGAATCCATGAATTAGGGAAGGCCCGATGGTTATTGCACCTGCTGTCTGCTTCTAGTATCCTCGTCCGAAGTACAAATCCTCCCAATTTTTTACAGCAGCTTACTTGGCAAGTTCTCTGCTTATAGCTAAGGTTTCAAGGGCCACATCATCAAAATATGATGCCACATCAACATCGTTTTGTCAAAGTGTCAAAAATTTAAAATAGTGAGACCAATTCTAGGTGCATTACATCATGAGTAGTTGGCGTTGATGTGGTATCACATGATTGGTTGCTTTTAGATTAAAGCATACATTTTGTTTAATTATGGGTAGTCAAATCACAACTATTGGACATTATATAGCGACTATTGGGTATTATATTTCACCCCGATTGGGTGTCTTTGACTATTAGACCCCCATGATATTGGGCCTCTCCCCTATATTGTATTGCGTTATCTAGAGAAGTTTGCCCCTTTTTCGGAAACATATTAGCTCTGCTTTTAGAGAAAAGGAGGTAAAGCAGCACATAAATCTCTAAACAGAAAAGCGACAAAATCCACATTATCCTTACAAATTGGTATATTTAATCTGGTGGGCATGATTATATCTTAACTCCAATGGCAGAGGCACAATAAAATACCGTATATGCATACAAACAGTCAAAAAGTAAGAACTATCAAGAGATGCTCTATCCATCATATTAATTCCAAGCCCTTGGTTTTACATTTCCTGCTGGCCACAGATATTTCCATTTTCTTAAAGTGTTCCTTTTTTGTTTTCATTCTCATCTCCTTCTTCATTCGAGAGCTGGTCAGGCTTCTTTAAAAATAGTTCAATGTGGGGACACCTCCATGTTATTATAAACCGGGGCTTTAACAAATACCCAATCAGTATACAAAGGCACTGATGCAAATTGCAAACTAGGCATTTAATGTTATGAAGTCAATAGCATGGTCTATATTTTTAAATTGCTGAAAAAATGAGCCACACCCTAACCGTAATAAGGAGCCTAACAAAAAACACGTCACAAAGAGGACTGATATGACACAGATCCCTTCTTATCAGTGCAGGTATGACTCAATGCAATGAGTTATGTGCAAGCCTATGTTTACAGATTGCTTCACTTAACATCACCAATAATCTCTGCAGGAACATTGTCCTTGTTTGAAATGATGGAACCGGTTTGAATCTCTCACAACAATTTGTCTTCCAACAATCTTGGAGATAAACTTGGTTACAGTGTGGCAGTCAACACATACTCTAAGGTTCTTGACGACCCTGATAGTAGTTCCCGGGGGTGTGTTTAACAATCCAAAAGCAATTGCTAGCTTCTCACTATGGTGGCAGAGGAATAATTCTTTTTCCTCCTCTTCCACATTAATCAGTACTTGTCCTGAATCTGGCAGATACCCTGCTACCTTCATCTCACTATACAATGTATCCAACTTGGCATAGATCTCCTGCGTCTGTGGATGTGATCTGTCTCCCACACAAAAAGCATATACCATTTTATCAACTTCAATCCAACTACATCCAGGTATCTTTTGAATTCCTGTATCTTTCATCAATCTCCTTACCATTTGAGCCTCGCTCCACCTGCCCGCTTTTGCATAGATGTTTGACAGGTGAACATAAGTTGTGACATTTTTAGGATCCAGCTCAAAAAGGAGAGTTGCTGTATATACTCCTAATCTTATATTCTCATGTGAATTACAGGCACCAAGAAAGCACATCCATACAGCCATTACAGGTTTGATTGGCATTTTGATGATAAAGTTTAGAGTTTCCTCAAGATAGCCTGCACGGCTAAGAAGATCAACCATACACAAATAATGGTCGAATGTAGGCATAATGCAATAAGTGTCATTCATGTCATTGAAGTATTTGCAACCCTCATTCACTAAACCTGCATGGCTACATGCATATAAAACACAAGCAAAACTCACATGGTTAGGGTGGGTTCCAGAGTGCTCCATTAATTCAAAGAGTTTGAGAGCATCCTTACAAAAGCCATTTTGTGCATATCCCGCAATCATCGAATTCCATGATACGACATCTCGTTGAGACATTTTATCAAAAAGTTCACGTGCCTTCTCTATGCTTCCACATTTTGCGTACATATCAACCAGGGCACTCACAACTACAACATCTGACAGCAATCCAGTTTCAATTATTGTTTGATGGATGTCTTTACCCTGTTCTAAAGCTCCCATTTTGGCACAGGCTGGTAGAATGCTGGCAAAAGTTGTGGAATCTGGCATTGCACACGACAATTGCATTTGCTTGAAAGTCTCCAAGGCTTTTTCAACAAGTCCATTTTGTGAATATCCTGCAGTCATCGCATTCCATGAGACCACATCTCGTTGAAACATTTTGTCAAACAGATCAGATGCCTTGTTTATGCTTCCACACTTTGCATACATATCTATCAGGGCATTAGCAACAGGGACATCGGACAAAAGTCCAATTTTGATTATGCTTTGATGGATGTCCATTCCCTGTTCCAAAGCTCCCATTTTGGCACAGACTGGGAGGATGCTGACAAAGGTTGTCGAAATTGGCTTTACACCTGCCAATTGCATTTGCTTAAAAGTCTCCAAAGCCTTCTCCAGAATCCTATTTTGTGCATATCCCACAATCATAGCATTCCATGAGACAGCATCTCGTAGAGACATTTGGTCAAACAGTTCCCGTGCCTTCTCTATCCTTCCACATTTTGCATACATGTCTACCAGGGTACTCACAACAACAACATCAGACTGAAATTGGCTTTCACTTATGCTTTGATGGATGTCCATGCCCTGTTCTAAAGCTCCCACTTTGGCGCACGCTGGGAGTATGCAGGCAAAGGTCGTGGAGTTTGGCTTTACACCAGCCAGTTTCATTTGCTTAAAAATGTCCAAGGCCTTTTCAATAAACCCATTTAATGCACATCCCGCAATCATGGCATTCCAGGAGACCACATCTGGTCGAGACATTTTATCAAACACCTGGCGTGCCTTATGCATCCTTCCACATTTCGCATACATATCTACCAGAGAACTTGCAACTACAACATCTGATAGAAATCCACTTTCAATTATACTCTGATGGATATCGATACCCTGCTCCAAAGCTCCTGTTTTGGCACAAGCTGGGAGTACGCTGGAAAAGGTGAAATGATCTGGTTGAACATCCGTTCGCTGCATTTGTTGAAACAGTGCCAGTGCGTCATAAAAATACCCATTTTTTTGGTAAACTGCGATGATCACGTTCCATGAGAAGCCATCCCGTTCTTTCATGTCGTCAAAAACTTTACGAGCGTCCACCAAACTCCCGCACTTGGCATACATGTTTATAAGCTTATTTTGGAAAAATGTGCGTGAACCGAATGCAAATCCCATATGGGTGATGAGAAAGTAGATTTGTTTACCTTCTGAAAGCTGCATTGCCAGCAATGCAGGCGTGCAATAGTTGAACATGTATATAAAAGTTCACGGTAGGGTTCTGTGTTGTAACAACCTCCTTCAACCAACCCTCTCTACATAACGCCATGAGATTGAAATGGGTACTGCAGAGCAATGCCATTGTATGATGGAAATGTTTGTAGTTATTCATTCTGCGGCCAATCTGTGATGACATTGATAATGGTAAATATCAGCCTGTGAGAGCATTTTGGTTTGCCAAGTAAAATTTGCACTCCATTTCCTGTATTTGTAAATTGATTTCAACGTAGTTACATTCTCTGAGGAGATCTTTGGATTGTTTTTTAACATGTTTTTTAAAAGCTATACAACAAAACCAGCTGGTTGAGAAGAATCAAGACTCTATAGCTTCAAATGCCTTTCCCTTCGAGTTGGATTCGGTTTAAGAATGTACATTTTAAAATGATTTTTATGACTAAAATTCGACCAACATTTCACCGTCAACAAATTACTTCCAACAATTCATCACCATGACAAATTCATCTCGTAGAAAATTCACCTCCATGAATTGCTGGTGAATTGTCCACGAGATGAATTTGTCATGGCGAGGAATTGTTGGTGAGACTTAAAGTGAATAAAAGCATGAAACTTAAGTTTTAAAATTTTTATAGTGGCATGCTAACAAAAGTATAATAGTATCACACAAGATTAAGAATGGTATGTTAACAAAAATAGGTATAATAGTATGACACGGGATCAAGAATGTTATATTATAGAGGAGAAAAGTGTATATCTTTCTTTCATAAATTAATTTTCTTTATATTGTATTTGTTTTGTTTGTGTATAAATTGATTTTAATCTTGAACGTAATCTCTATTGTGCTTAATTTTTCATTGTAGAATAGCATTGATCCATCTTTGTAATTTTATTTAACCCTAGACTCAATCACAAGTGTGGATCCATCCTTTGGGAATGACTATCCCTACAACCTAATATTTCCAATTCAAAACCAATTTCTTGTTTTTCCAAGTCAACCCTTTTGGAGAATATAACTATTACCCATCAACTAGCATGCCAAAACACTTCAAATTGAGCACCTTGGATCTTGTATTTAGGGATAGACTCTAGGTCAGTTCACATTAGATAAAGAGGGGATTATCATATCAAAGCAGTGGAGTCTTAATTGTGTTGGATCAGTAATTGCATAAATAGATACTATATAATTAACATAATTTAGGCATCTTGTATTTTTTCTTAGTATTTTTCAAACATGTTCATCAACAATGGGGATTTGCTAGTAATCAAGGAAGCTTCCTTACTTCCTTCATTGAGTACTTCTTCTTTCCTAGAGAGTTCTTTAATAGTGATTTTAATCTTCCAACCTATGGTGGCCATTCCTTAAAAGGTCTTATGGACTCATTTAGGTTTTTTGATGATACAATGTTCTTAGATGCCCATAATGATTATTGTGTGCATGAATCTTGTACTTATGAACAATTTAGAAACATAAATTGAACAACACAAAGAAACAAGCAAACACTCAATTAGGACATAAAGAAATCTAATTAAAACATAAAATTAACAATGAACTCCATGTTAGATCTCTTTGTTGCACTTTAAAAGTGGATTTTCCCTTGACTATGTAGATTGATATGTATGTTCACAAAAAAATGGCAATATAACCTTGCACTCATAGATTGTGAGTGATGATAATGGCCAAGTGTTGAGAGATCTTATAGATTCTGGGAAGATGGATGGAGAGCTAAGATGAAAATATGAGATCAATGGTGGAGATGGCTTGAGTTGTTTAAAGCAAGGAGATTGTGCCAAGTGGCACAAGGAGATGGTGTGAGAAGATTGAGGGTACTATGAGGTACCCTTGGAAGGTGCCTCATAAAGGCCATTCTTGTCCACTTTACTCAAATAGGACAAGTGGAGAATAAAAAAATCCCTTTTATGAATTTGAGGAAAAGAGCCCATACCTCTAAGTATAGGGGTTTTTTCCAAAAAGGTTGAGTTTTATGTAGAAGGGACAAGGTGTTTGCATGGGGAATAATAGAAGTCAAATCCCACTTAATCAAGGATTAAGGAATGTGTACATGATTAGGAAGGAATTAAGGGGATAATGGGATATTAGAAAAAGTGATGGAGGATGAAACAAGTGAAGGAAAAAATTTAAATAAATGTATTTATTTAATTTTTGGAAGAAAGGGGATAAGGGTAGGGATAGGTAAATAATTAAAAATAATCATTTACCTTAGGTTAGAACTTAGGGAAATAGGAGGAAATGATTTAGGATAAAGACGAAGATAATTGAATATTAATTAAATAATAAAAATACTATTTAATTTAGAGGTTAAAAAAGGATGAATTAGATGTAAATTGATCAAATGTAATGATCAATTTTAGGTGTCTACATTTTGCTCCTCTTTGAAATGACATTAAAATAACATTTATTTCAAAGAAAAATGGGAAAGATGGTGATGCCACCTCGAGAGGGTAGGTGAGCGAAATGGGGCCTGGATGGCCTTTCAAAAGGAGAAAAGGACCAAAAAGTGGGCAGAGGAGAGAAAATGGAGATGTGAGAAAAAGGAATAGAGGAAAGCAAAGCTACAATGAAGAAATGGTAGCAAGAAGGGTTGTGCGGGGGTAATTTTGGGATTTAAATAGGCTTGGGGGGGTAAAAAATATTTATTTTTACCAATGGCAATAGTGAATGTGAGGAGCAACGAAAAGAGGAGAGAAGAGATGACAATTAATATTCAACCTATGGAGCACCATACTGATCGAGTGAGGAGATCCAGGTGATGGGAGGGCATTAATGAAGCGATAAGTGTCAAGAAAATATCCCTTAGTTGATTTTTTGATGCATTTATGGGGGGAAATCATGTGGGATGCACCTATTGATTGTGAATCAGTAGATGCATCCTTGATTAGGTGAATAAGCCAAGAAAAGGGTGGATGCAAAACATTTCAACGTGTATTCTAAGGTTTAGATGAATACACCAAAAAGGGTGCAGACGCATGAAAACAGGGGTCAATGAATCAATTTTTAGCGAATGTGCTAAAAATTTGGAAAATAGGTAGAAAAATAGACAAATATGCCAATAAAGTGATGGATGAGAAATAAAGGGGAAAATCAGCAAATGCGTAGGAAAAAGGGGTGAATCTACGAAAATGGTGGATTTGAAAGTAAAACAGCAGATGTGGTCTTTGGATGAGAAATTCTTCTTGGATGAAAAAAATGACTAAGGGAGTGTGGGACAAATGGTAGGTTTTGGCTAGACTTGTTAGGCTAATGAAAGGTGGTGATATGCAAGAGCAATTGTTGTCAATGACCACATGGGAGAGGCAATTGATTGTCCTAAGGTTGATGGACAGTTTCCAAGACATAGATTGGGACATGTTGAGGGAATGTGAGCTCTACTAAGTGCCTCAAGATTTGAGTGCATAGGGCCATGCTAATGGCATTAGAAAATTGATGGAGGAGTGAGATATCCACCTTCCACCTCTCAATTGGAGAGATGACAGTGACTTTGGAGGACATGTGGAGGATCTTGATGGTACCTATCAAGATGAGATTAATTTACACTATAGTTCAAGGAGTTGATATGCTTTTGACATGGTTATTTGGGAGAGCTAACTTGCCATACAGAGGGAGGTAGCTAGATGTGGAAAAATGTAGAGGATTGATGTCTCACATGGCACTCATTTTGGTGGCTCTTTTTAGAAATATATTACTACTTGACAAGAGTGGGAGACATTTTTAACTAGGCTTAGCTAACTATGTGGTAGACATAGCGAAGCATCGGTGGTAGTTTTCTTGGGGGGATTTCATGTTAGCCCATCTATACAAGGATCTAACATGGTTATTTGGGAGAGCTAACTTGCCCTATAGAGGGAGGTATCTAGATGTAGACATATATAGAGGATTGGTGTCTGACATGGCACTCATTTTGGTGGCTCTTTTCATAAATATATTGGTACTTGACAGAGTGATAGACATTTTTAACTGAGCTTAGTTGACTATGTGGTAGACATAGTGGAGCATCAGTGGTAGTTTTCTTGGGGGGATTGCATGCTAGCCCATCTATACAAGGATATGCAAATGGTGTGTTATAGGTAGGGTGCCAACATTGGGCATGTTACTTTCTTTCAAGTGTGGGCCTAGGATCACATCATTGTGTGCCAACGAATAGGCGACAGAGTGGATCAAGATCTTGAGGAGCCTATAATATATAGTTGAGGGAGAATCCTAAGATATTGGGAGGTGGGGGGTATGGAGCACTGAAAATAATTGCTAGATGAGATGCAACCAAGTGACGTCACTTGGAGATCATACAAGATAGATGGGGGTTGGTAGGAGGATGTACGAGTGCAAAGACAAATGTTGACACCATGTTATCTCATTGGTCGATATGATTAGTTGATAGAGCATTACAACCAAACAAGATCATGCATCATTTTGGCATTGTTTAGGATGTGGTGGTAGGACCACATGTTTTTGGATGGGGGTCACAAGTGGTGAGCCAATGGGGGCCACAAGTGAATTGGTGGGAGATAACCCAAGCGTGGCAAGGACCTGAGGAGGTAGTGTGGGATCCACACTTGAGAGTGGATGATCATGGCATGATTGTACCATACAAAGAATGGAGGTGGGGACATTAGCCATGAAGGTTCACACTTCCTAAGTGAGGAGACATGGTAAGGAGGATGAGAACAGTGGTGTAGGTGACAAAGAGGTGGAGACGAGTTAGGGTGGCTTGGTGATAAAGGATGGGGTGGAGGGAGGGCTAGTGGTAGGGATGGAGGGAGAGGAGGGGATAAGGAGGGGGATATTATATGGGAGGAGATCATAGAGGAGGCGATTGCTAGCAAAAACAATAGTGATAGCTAGCAACAACAATAGTGATAGTTCAAGATCCTTGAGCTTGGATGATATGGACATTGGGATGGGTGGATAGGGAGGAGATATGAGGGCATGAGCAATCCAAGGACCACTAAAGGGAATATCATAGGGAGGCATAGGTAGAAGTGTTGATAGAGGAGATTTGGAGGAGAGGTTGGTGCAGGTATTGAGCAAGGAAGATGCCTTGCAAGCAGAGAGACCAGGTCGGCAAAGATAGGGATATAGTGCAAACGGGGAGGGACAATCTCCAAACAGAGCGGGACATGATACAAGTTGAAAGGGATAAGATGTAGGCTAAGAGGGATAATCATAGATTAGCGTAAGATTCTTGAAAACTAGAGAGTGGTGGTCTAAGGGTGAAGGTAGCAAGATTAAGACAAGAGAGGGATGCAACACACAACATGGTTAAAGGTCAAGGGATCGGGTAGGTGATGATTGAGCTAGTATGGTTATCTTGGGAGGCTTAGTATTACAAATACTTATACAAGAAAGTTATACCAACAAATTAGAGGGCACCTAGATTTATAAGGAGTGGTCATTCAGGGAGGTTAGGATCTAGATCAATGAGATTAGGGTCAACAAGGATTGGATCAATTGTGATGGGGCAATCGAGAGGACCACCACCACCACCAAGAGTAGGAGGAGTGTTAGGGTCTCCAACACACTCAGAGGGAGGAAACATTATTTATACATGGATAGATGGAGACATTTTGACATATGTCTTAAGGCATATTTTTGGTCATGCTCTATTGAGCTAATATATGTTTTGCATGACATCAATTGATGTAAAATTGATATGTATTTTGAGTATGGATGTATGTATATGATGGACATTGGACATTATTATTTTTTGATATATATATATATATGGGTGTGTGATGATTGACTCATGTGTATGCTTATGATGATCATGGTGGATGTTTATGGTTATGCATTTGATGTTTATGATGGTTATAATATGTGATGATGTTCATGATGGTTTATGATTATGCATATGATGGATGTTTTACGATATGATGTAGGATGTGGATGTTGATGATGTATGCATGGTTATGTGATGTGTCTATTGTGCTAATTTGGGTGATACAAGATGTGATGCCTATATAGATAATGTTTGTGATGAGTATGATTGATTATGGATACCAAATGCATGTGGTTATGATGTTCATGATGTGTATAATATTTATTATGCTATTGATGGATGCATGTTGGTTATGTTTATGATTCAATAGCCTACAATGACCTTATAATAAAATTAGTAAATAATACAATGGTAAAAAGGATGAAAAGATACAAACAAAAAAATTTAAGCATCTAAAATGAACCTGGTGGATTAATGCAATGACAAATGAAATACGAAAAGATGCTTAGAATAATAAATCTAAACACCTAAAATGAACCTAATGGATGAATGCATTCAAAATGACATAGAATGATACTAAATTCTTAGACTAACAAATCTATATTAGCCCAATATGAACCTAAATGATAATGAAATGATAAATGAAATGTGAAAACGATGCTTAGACTAACAAATATAAACACCTAAAATGAACCTAAATGATAAATGAAATGTGATGATATATGCTAGACTAACAAATATAAACACCTAAAATGAACCTAAATGATAAATGAAATGTGATGATATATGCAAATGTGTGGATATTGGTGTCATGTCATAGTACTATTGGAAGTTTATTTGTCATTAAGCAGATTGTTGGCAACATGAGCATGACAGTGTATAGTGTTGTCATTGATGTCAACATCAAAGTTAACATTATGTGTAGATGATTGATGAGCATGATTGACTGTAGTATTATCATTAATGTCAATCTAGTATAGAGGTGAAAATGAGTTGGTCTAGTGTAGATCAGATGTGTTGGATATTTGTCTAAGTTCCAAAGTACAGTTTTTGATGTATAATGAACCAGTTTTGAGGTCTACATTACTCCACCATGAAGAATCAAGTTATGCAGTTCTAAGGCAATTTTGGTGTATGTTGGAGGAACCTAGATCCAAATTTCCATGTCTTTATTTCCTCTGGTGTTGAAGATAATGATGATAGAGTATCAGGCTCAACATGAAAGTGTTACTCATGCAGATTACATGATTGGAATGCTCCACATTCCGCTGCGGATGAATATTTTACTATGTTGTTTTAAGGAAGTTCTTACAGGTGTTAGAAGTGCCTATGCTCCAAGTGGGAGGTGTTTTGGTGGTTCACATGTTATATTGTGAATGAAAAGATGGTTTTGATCACCAATCTTTGCTATATGGTGCCGACCTACAGAGTTTGGGGTTGTGCGAAGTTAAAGTATGAATTGAGCAAACTTAAGGGAGTAATTATAGGTCCATGCCAACCTATTTTGATGCATTAGAAGTTTTGAGATGTATGTGGTTGGATCTTGAGTCAACAAGTTATTGTATTACATGTTTTATCTAATTAGTCCAACCTAATTGATGTTATAGTTATTTGTGAATGTAATGCATATAAATATAAGATTATTTCAGTGTTGTATGAAGTAGAAAAAATTGATTATGTGAATTCCAAAACAGAGTATGCGAATGTGATGTGAAGAAATAGAGTGGGTGTAAGTGTTGAGAAACATGAAGTGTGTTAAGTTAGTATATTGAGCTTCAGTGGAACAATGTCTAGCATATTGTAGATGCATTGTATCAGTTCAAATCTTGGCAGTGAGCCACCCTTTCTTCTTTCTCTTTTATTCTCTGGATAGTGAGTCCTCCGGACAGTGAGTCCACCTGGTAGTGAGCCTTTCTGTAATATCTTGTAACTGGTTATAATATATTGTGAGCTAATTCTCACCATGGTCTTTCCACATAAATCTAGTGTTCTTGTGTTGTGTGATGTGATGCATGTTTTAATTGTGTCTTTTCATTTCTACAAATTGGATGAAATGTTTTGAATACATGTTTAAGTGTTTTTAGAGAATATTGATTCACCCCCCCTCTCAGTATTTTGGGTGTTCAACAAGTACATCAGACATGAGAACATGATGGATGGAAGATGAAAAATAGAAGAATGAAAATGAAATAGGGGAACCAAGTGTACATGAGATTGATAATTACATGGGGAGACAACAATGGATAGGCTAGGTGTATGGGGGATAGGATAAGATGGTGGATTTTGAATACAATAATTAAACTAACATGTAGTGAGCACTTCATTTAATATAGCATGAGATAGTATGCACCACAATATGAGGAACTAGGGTGACTTTGTATCATGTGCATAGTACTGAATCAAAAAATAAGAAGGTTAATCCAATATTTTACAAGGTCACAAGGAGCCTTGGTGGGCATAATGTTGGAAAACCATAAATAGAAGGAATGCCCCAGCATAATACAAGGTCTCATGGGCCTCAATGGGTACAATGTGGGACAACCATGTAAACATGACACACAAAAGTCAAGAATTGGCCCCTAGTTTCACTATTCAAAGAATACCATGATATGAATGATCTTAGCGAACTTGAGTAGGTAAAATAGGAAGCCAAAACAAAGATAAACAAAATTCAAAAGTAATCATAAAGTGGCACACACCTTAAGTACCTTTTTTCCAAAAGATGATGGATGTGTATATGTTACCTAGTTAGAGGAACTATATATCCCGTGAAGGCAAATGATGGGTGAGTAGGACTTATGAGGCTCAAAGTTCTTAAGGTATATGAAACTAGAAAGACTATTGGATTATGTTGGAATATTGGCCAAGTGAGGGGATTCTTGACGACACAAAAAACACAAGGATGGGACCTAATGACAAGTATAATAATGATGGACCTAGGTGAGAATGGATTGGATGACACTATTTACAATGTATATATTATGTACAAGGGGTGTCAATTATGTGATATCTTGGCATATCGATTTTTGAATGTTGTGACCAAGCATAAGGATTAGGAGGATATGTACATAAATATATGTATGAAGCTCAAATATGGGATACTATTCGATTCATAAAATAATCAATTAGGAATATGATGGGATGGATAGGGGACAATATAAGGATAGTAGGATGGCCATGCTAGGATAATATGATGGTAGGTGAGTAACATGAAAGTAAGATAAGGAATTAACCTGATAATGGATCTACCTAGTACACATGGTGCCTATTTGTTATGTTTTCACCATAGTACGTGTCCAAGGCACTACACAAGGTGGTTTTCACCATATGAAGGATTATTTATCTTTACTATTTTTACTATTTTTTTATTTTTATGGTATTTTTTATTTTTTGAATATTGGGATATGGGGTGGATATAGGCATAGAACCGATTGAGGTGGATGATGTTGAGTGGTTCATCCAATGGTGCCCCTTTTGGTGTAGCCAACTAGTATGCACTTGATCCATATTTATCCTTGGTGACATATGGACCTAACCAATCAGGTTCAAATTTTCCTTCTCCTAATCTGCAAGGTATTTTTTATTTTCTTTGAGGACAAGGTCTCCAACTTGGTATTCCCTAGGTTTAACCTTATTTTTGTAGCTTCAGTGAAGGCGATTATGATAGGCCTAAATATGGTTAAAGGAATTGAGGTATCATTCTCAAGGAGCTCTAGTTTATGCAAGCATGTAACTCTACAATCCTCATCATTGATAATATTCTTCAAGGAGATCTACAATGATGGAAGTTTGACTTCAATGGGTAAGATTAAATCAGTACCGAAGACTAAGGAACATGGGGTGGCTCATGTTGGTGCATTGATGCTTCTACTGTATACCCATAAGGCATGATTAAGATGGAGGTTCCAATCATAATTAGTTTCATTGACATTTTTTTTGAGGATTTAAGGTTTTATTAATTGCCTCTACACCTTGGGGTAGTAAGGAGTAGAAAAATGGTGTTGTATATGAAATCATTCACAAATGATGCAAACATATTGATTTTTAAATGGTCTACCATTGTCAGTGATGATGGTGGTAGGGATACCATAATGAAAGATGATATGATATAGAATGAATTTGGATATTTGAGTATTAGTGATGAGGGTGTGAGGGATGGCTTCGACCCACTTTATAAATTAATTAGTGATAGTGATGATGAATTTTTGTCCATTGGAGGAAGAGGAATGTATCTTATCAAGTAATTCAAAGCCCCACTAAGGAAAGAGCCAAGGGGATGTAATGGGTTGTAATGCTTGTGATGGAATGTAAATAAGATATCCATGTTATTGTCATGCCAAATATATCTTAACATATTGACACACATCATGCTCCATGGTAGGTCAATAGTTTATTTTTATTAGAAGATTCTTATGTTGAACACTTCTAGAGATTGAGAGGGGGTGAATCAGTCTTATCAAAACTTAATCCCTTCTGGAACTTAATTCTTTCAACATAAGACAACCTTTTTTACCATATCAAAAACCTTTAAGAAGAATAAAACAAAGAATGATATATCAATTTGAATCCTTATCAACTTCAACACTTCTTAAATAATGAAAAATATAGCAATTCTACTTCTAACCAGATCAACAATGAGAAATAGGGAACACACACATGCACAAGGAGAACACCAGATTTACGTGGAAAACCCAATGAGGGAAAACCACGATGAGATTTAACTCATAATAGAAGGCTCACTGCCAAAAAGACTTGTAGGAAGGATCACTACCTTATAGCAAGATACAAAGGACTTGTTGAATTGAAGACAACATGACTTTAGAAGCAAGATATAGGGACCTAATGAGATTCTCTATCTCAAAGTGGGATACAATATGATTTAGAGAGTATTACAATGATTGCCAACACAACACTCTATTGACTGAGGCATGATAGCATAATTGATCTTTCCTTTCACACACTTTAGCATTATTATTGTTGGATATTCAATATAGTTTGCACACACACTTCTTTGCACTTGTACACTACTTCATCATGTTGCATCTAAAATGATCTTGCATTTATATCCATAAAACACTTCAAAACTTCATTTAGGTCGATATGGAAAAGGATAAATAATGAATTGAACTAGTCGGCCACCAAAACACAATGTGATCCTATGCAAAAGATAGAGAGGACCAAAAACACTCTTAGCACTTCTTCCAATGTGATCCAAAATCATTTACATGCAGGTGCACATCAACTTAGGTCGACATCAAGGAAAAATGTGGATGAAACATTGAAGCACATAACCAATCAACCCATAAACATACTTCTTATTGAATTAACTTGATGTGGTCCCAAACATAATAGGTTAGGACCCAAATCTATCATAGCACAGCTTCCATTGTTGGCGCAGACCCCCAAGCACATGACACAAGCCTTGGCAACTAGATATCCACAAATAAACCAAAAGGCCAACACATGACACAATACGACACCAAAGTGGCCAATTATCAATGTGTGGATCACATGGGGATGTTCCTTGAACATCCAACAACACTTCCATACTATCATGCCACCAACAACCACCATAGATCAAATAGGTAAAAAATAATTCATTCAGGAAGCATATAATGCTTAATCATGAGATATAACATTAACATACTATCTTGTGGACCACTTCAGCACATGAAATTGGAACTAAGATAATACAAAGAAATCAAAAGCACATTCACCAAGCTGTAGGAGCAAATACATCAATGCGGAGAAATGTGGAGCATTTTTTGGACCAATTTGGACAATCAGTAACACTACCAACCTTTTGCAATTCACATAAATCTCCTTGACAACACTAGTGACCTAAAAAGATAGGAGTGCAACATCCACGAAAAATTGACATTGGATACCAAAACGCAAGACAAAAACATCAATAGTGGAGGAATGTAGAGTATTCTCTTGGACAAACTTCAATGCAACTTCCTGAACCAGAAACACTTAAGCAACTTGTGGAGGCCAGAACTTCCTTTTAGCATCACATACTTCATTAGGAACATTAGGAGAGAGCATAAGACATATTGTAGACCTTTAGCAAAACATCTCTCCATTATTAGTCATTCTTCTAATCCTCATCTTAATGTATCATTATGAAATCATCTTTGTTGACAACAATAAAACATAATTCAACTTTCTTTGGCATGAACTTCAACAACTCTTCTTTGATGAACTTCAACAACTCTTCTTAGATGAACTTCAACAACTCTTCTTTGGATAAGGCATGGCATTTAACCATGAACTTCTTCTTTGATAAGGCATGACATTCAACCATGAACTTCAACAATTCTTCTTTGATAAGGCATGACATTCAACCATGAACTTCAATAATTCTTCTTTGGTAAGGCATGGCATCCAACCATGAGCTTCATCGCCAATGTTAGCCTAAATTAAATATAATATGATAAATAATACTAAGGACTAACAACATACTACTTAGGTGTTGACACCAATAACAACCAATAATTAGTGTTGACATCAATGACAACAACTGCCAACATCTTAGCCAATGCCATTCCACTAGTTTGTGCCCCATATATACCATCATGAACCTTGTGCAATGCAAGGTTGAATTTTTTTGAGTTTAAACATCATAATAGGGATCCATCATAGCCTATACAATAAAGATTATCTCAAAGATGACCCTATAATATTTCCATCATATCCAAGACTTCAACTAAGGGTTTACTTACCAAATCCCGACTGTCTTGACCCATATTAACCAACTAGGGTGTGAGTGTGTGTATTCTTAGTTAGGCTCATTAAGGGTTACCAGAAAAGCTCCTCTCCTGAGTCATACTTCCCCTCTCTTCCAAAGGTTTGAACCTATTCCTGCATTCAACTTAGCACAGTAGTTAACCATTCTCATGAAATCCACTTGCATCATAAATCATTTACATCATTAAATCATTAACACAATCATTTTTAATTCATATTCATTCATCATATTTCCCATTAGTGTAAAACATTATCATTTCTTCAAAATTAATAACATCATAATGCACATTCAGTATTTCCTTCTCCTGCTTAAACATATCAAAGTATTGATTAACATTTATCATCATATTTACTCACAAGTAAAAGTAACTCGGTAACTAAGAGACAGGGTGTAACATACTTCCCCCTTGAGAATCATCATCCTTGATGATTTAAACATATAAATAAAGTCAAATAAAGGTTTTACTTCCCATTTCCAATCTATGCAAGAAATAAGTATATTTTTGACTAATCTTTTCCTCATAGCACGATCCCTTGCAATCTTGTCCTTCCGAGACCTTGCACTGTGTAACTGTGCTAATATACAGGGAGAACTTGTGTGCTTTACACAACTTTCTTTCTATAGAACTATTCATCATAATTATATTAACTCATATGTACATCATAAGTAGAATAGTAATTGTATCCTACATGACACCTATACTATAGTGACTGGAAAACATGTTCTCATTGGCTAATACAATTATCCTTAGTGTAACCCGAATAGTAAAGGAATGTCAGTGTATTGTACACTACATCGTGGGTCCCATCTTTCCCTTTGGTCTTTACACCATCAATCAACTCAGAAGTCGAGACCATCCATCACTTACACAAGCATTTACCTTATATTAATACTGTCCTTGACTTTCATCAATTTCGAGCATATTATTACTGTTTATTGCTTTAAGCTTTGTATCAACAAGTTTTCCTTGATCCTTTCGATCTACTATTCCATTTTGTTAACCTTTCTAGTCCAGGGTTAATCCTATTCCCTAGCGTATCCCAAACTTTTAAGAATTCAACCCTTCTTTTCGTATAATGTTTCAAATGGATTTAATTTCAATGATACAAGTTATCGTAAAAGTACTCCACAAATCTTCCAAGATTTGGTTTAACCCTTCTGCCTAACTAGCTAAATCAAACTAATACGTGGAGCATTTATTCAATTAAATTTTTCATAAGATGATCATGGTTTACACAAAACCTTAACATTGTACTTGCTTGTTCCCATCTGAGATAACCTTCTCAGGAACATTAGGAAATTGTTTCACACAATATGTTGTTTAAGATTGATTTCCTATAAATTGAAATTTCCAATCAATATTGGTTACCTTGGTTAGTCTATCTACCATAACATTATGTCAGTTCCATCGACATAGAAAGATCAAATTGTTCTAATGATCTACCACTTCCTCACTAGAATTAAATTATAAGAGTATACAAGTCCTACTAATGATGACATCCTGTCTTCATCCTCTTGCATACTAGACGACAACTTGCTACATACCAAGTTGCAACATCTTACTCTATCCCCTTCTGGATTATAGTGGTTTCCCATTTGTCAAATAATTTTGTCATAACTATGTGTCCTAAGTATGAAATCAATTTACCTCATTCATTATTTTAATCTCCCAAATTTTGGTACATAGGTTCCTTCTCTAATTCTGATTCATAATACTCCATCCTAACTAAGTGAAACCTCTTTCATGGACTTATGCCATATTTGGTTCTCAAAATATAATATTTAAATATTGATGGTGGAGCTAAACTCCTTCGTCTTAGGACATCCATATCTTGGATTTCTTTCATCCTTTAATCATTTCCAAAGTTGTAATCCAATTTTCAGCTCAATCTATATATTCCAAAGAGCATTTATACTAGTTCGAGTAACAATTCTTGTTACATTATGCTAGTTGATATTATCTTCCGAAAGATATCAACAATTATTACGTACCTAGTTACCAAGCATGAACATTTTTTGATGACTAAAAATCATGAGTACGTAAATCTTCCCTTTCTGATAACATAGGTGATAAACTTGCCTTCCATGATTAAGCATACTGCCTATTCTTCTCTAAGCATCAATTGATCTTCCAAAACAAATATGTATAAAATTTCATTATAAATATTTCTTTCTCATTGGTCATAAGCCTTGACCTTTCCACTTAACTTTACCACCCTTATTGTGGTTAATAATACTAGTACCTTAACCTCTTAACTTTACCACCCTTATTGTGGTTATAGAGTTCAATACTTCGGTTAAAAGTTCTCTCTTACTAGAGATACAACATTTGAACTTTATTTAAAAGGGTACTTATCTGAGTACATATACTATCCTCTCTTCCCCCCTTAGTGTTTCCAAGTCATTAGGTCAACTTAAATATGAACTCTTAACAATAATATGCTTTCTCCAAATTGAATTGATTTATCATTCCTTGGCTTTTGATAGTTGATTGACTATTACTTGCCTTTCTTACCTTCCATGGTATGCCTTGAATATACTTCTTTGTTTCCAAAATTGGATTCATCATCGCCTTCTAATCTATCAGAATCAATAAATGGATCCACCATAACGAGATCTAATGAATAAACAACAACTTATAAGCTAAGAGATGCTCTAGTAGTTCATTCCAATTCTCCCTTCCATGTATACTAATAGCCTTTTAACCATAGTAGAAGAATATCCCGTATCCGTAAAGACCCTTTTTGTTGATGTGTCAAATGAACTTGCTTGAGGATCCCTATTTCAACTGTGTCTTCACCTTTGCGAGTTGTTTCCAAATTATTCTTTCAATTTAACTACATAGTATCTTCTATTTCCAATTTCTTTTGGAACATTTAACATAACTTTACTTTCGTTTGACAAGTTGGTAACTTCAATTCACACTTCAACCAAACTATGTTCTAATTGAACCCTTTTTCCAATTTGTTTTATTTTCTTTCCCAAGCTTTTACCTTGTGATTATCTTTCAAAGTAATTTCGTCCAAGTTCTTGGTAATTCCACTTCCTCATAAATTTAGACACTCTAAGGTTGTTTGTCTTCTTTTCCATTTTTTTTTTCAATTAGAATCTCCAAATTGACCATGCTTATTTGAGTTGGTGGAATCATGTCGACTTTTATTCTTCATAGGTTGCTTCTTGACCATTCTAGTCTCTACCCTTATCTAAGGTATCAACTTTCACTCTTGACTCCAATTATCATTGTAAGATTTTAACCTTGTACCGATTCAGGTTTTTCAAGGGTTATCCTTCCTCCTAGATACCTCTCTAGTTGATTTAGATTCACAAAACGTTGACTTTCTACTTTGACTAAGTTTCTGATTTATGTTAACAGTTAGTTCTTTTCCAATAAAGCATACTCATAGATTCATAGTATCCTTACTTAATCCAAAATCCTTGACCCTTAAATCACAATTGTAGGTTGCTATCATTAAGGGGGTTTACTTCAATTCATTCTATCCCTCAGAGTCATTTAACCTATTTCGTAGGGTGAAGGTACTCATTGGTAATCCTCCATAACCTTCCTACCGAACTTGGTTGCATAATCTTCCACAATCCAAAGGTGTATCTTAATGAATTGTTGGTTTAGGAGTTTTCAACCCCTAGGATGACTCTTCCCAGTCCAAACTTAAACAAGCTTTCAAGAAACTTTTAACTTCCCTTTTGTTTCACCTATGTTCCTTTCCTCTTGCCATCTTGGTGTAAGAAATTTTCAACCTATAACTTCCAATAAGGTTTACATTTTACTTACGTAATAAGCCCATAGGTTCTAGAGTTGAACCTAGCAGCTTTGATACCACGTGTAACATGCCCATTGATCTACCCAATATTTTTTTTCTACGTTTTTAACCACAAGTGAATAAACCATGATGCCATCTCATAGCAATTAAATTTTTCTTTTCAAAAACAAAGATAACATGCATATTTGAAATAAACACTATTCCAAAATTTTCCATTGCATTACATTGTAATATCATAATCTTTCCAAAGTATTGATTTCATGTATTAAATAATTCCAAGTTAACTTTTCATGTTTACAATCTTCCATATAAATGGATACAGGAATACATACATAGCTCCTCCAAGCTTAATTGGCAATAGAAATACATATGGTTTAGGTATTCCCCCTTCAAATCTTGGCCGCCAACTGATGAGGAGAAACATCACTCAAGTGCTTTTCTGCCAACCATAGACTCATTGCAGTCCTTGCACATCTACCTAACTGGTAAGATGGCCCTCCCTTCGACAAAGAGATTGGTTTGGTAACCTCATAATTTTCTTGGATTTTTTTGAGCATTGAGAAGTGTCCTACATAACTAAAACTTTCCCATATAGTGGCTAAAACCTACGTGTATGACAATCTCAGACTAGCATGCATAACTGGACCACCGTGAACTGATAGTGTAGACAGTGGCTACCTACACTACTTTGGCCAAAGATTCATCACCCAGTTATTTCGAGTGAGAGTCATCTTGTTCACCACAATAATTGCTTGATTTATATTAACCACACATATTCTATGCATAGGCTATCCTCTTCATTGGATTATCTAACCCCAAGAATACCAGGTATATTCTTTTCACTTTACTAAGACATTTCAACTAAAGTAATTCAAACTAATTCATAATCCAACTTCACAAACCCCTTCATAATTCAAAATATAACTATATAGGCTTTAACTTAACATAGGATATCCCCTTCACTGGATTAGACAAACCCCAGGAATAACCTAATCAACCATACAGTATTCATAATGTCACAACATCAAATGACTCTATTTCAAAAAGTATAATCTCAATAATAAATGTCTCTATTCAGGAGTATATAAACAAATCCCATCAAAAGTATAATCTCTTCAATAAATGACTTCCATCAAAAGTATAAACTTCAACAATAAATAACTTTAATCAAAGATATAAACAACAATCACATGGTCAATCCATTCATATAGGTTAGTCCCAACCTATTTGCCTCTATCAAAGATCAAATAAACAACCCAACCTGATAGGTTATTCTAAACCTAGGGTTTCACTCAAAAGTATATTAACAATCAAGTGACCAATCAAGTATAGTTTAACAATATGGTTTGCATGACATCACTTCCTATCAATGATGATATGTCTAGTATAGACAATATACTTATAGTGTTGACAACTACATATAATATCAATACTTCACATTCTTACAAATTCCCATATATAGGGTACATACACATCTATATAAATATAAACCAATATGAAAGGTTTCTTCAACATGATAAACAACCAAGAACATGCAAGCATGTACAAACATCACAACATATTCAAAAAGCATTATTTTCCAACGTAGTAACAATCTAATTAACCTTTTAAACATAAACGACAAATGCATAGAAACTAGCATGCCTGAATAATGCTCCAATTGATTTAACTCCTTTCCTAGCTCTATTCCTCAAGCTCGCTTGATATCTCCTTCAAGATCAACTTGATTTACCTCTTCTAAATTCTTACTAACTCTCACAATAATCATAAATACAAAATAGCAAAACAACTTTCAACACATAAGCTCTCAACTCTCTAACTCAAAAATCACAGCAAAATAACATCCAGATAATCAAAATGATAGGTGTAGCAATTGGTAGAATGAGCACCTCTATTTATACTAATTTGTGAGCAGCTGAAGACTACAAGCAAGTTAATATTCTTGCCACTTCTCACACTCAAAGGATTGACTCAACTAACATAATTCAAGGTGGAAGATTTAAGATGATGACTAAATGCATATGCTCAGCCAGTCGTTATATCCATGAAAGCAGAGTGTTTTACTCAAAAAAGAAAGGTTAATGTTACCAGAAGCTGACTCTTCCTAGCCAGCTTCTCACTTGACTATTTCTCACATTCTACTTGGCCTCCTACATTGGAGACAAAACAAAGAGTAGACTTCTAAATGTTAATTTATGTAGCTTGGACAGGTGTCTCCATTGTCTAGAAGTGTCATTTAATTATTTAATTATTTTCTAGAAACTTCTAGAAAGGGCTGAGTTGTCTAGATAATTATGTAATTAAATAAATTGATTCTCCTAGAGACTTCTAGAATCCAGTTAGTTAGGGTTTTTAGAGTCTATTTAATCTTAGCCATTGATTGAGATTAAATCATGGCCATTGGTTTTCCAATGAGAAAAGTATAAAAGGGGATCAATGGGCAATTGGAGAACACAACAACAAGTAGACTTGCAGTGATAGCAAGTAGAATTGCAGTGAGAGCAAATAGTCTTGCAGTGTTAGCAAGGGCGCAGTGATAGCGTTGGGGATAGCAGCTGTGGAATTTCAGCAGGAGAAATTGAGGGAAGAATTTCCGGAGAAGAATATTGCGGAGCTCTGCCAGTAAGAGGCAAGCAGTTTTTGTATTCCTTAATTTGTTGAAGTTTAATATAATTCCTCATCTGCAGTAGTGGTTTTCCCTTTGGGTTTTTCCATGGACAATTTGTCCAAAAATATTGTGTTCATTATTGTGAATGTTTTCTTCTCTATTCTTGTGAGTTTTTATTGGTGAAGTTGCAGTTGTGTTATTTTTCGATATATGCTGAGAATTAATTTTCAAAGTCAAATAATCTATGTATTAGATGGGAGATTAATAATCAGTAATTGCAATAGAATTTTCACATGGTATCGAGAGATCTGAGGAGATAAGGCTCAACGAGGAAGGAAAGATCCTGCCTCTTCAAAATTATTATTATTTGTTTTCTTTTATCTTTTGAGATGGCCTCAGCAGGTTTAAGAGATCAGGACAGATTGGATGGAGCCTCAAATTTTGGTGTCTGGAAAGCCAGAATTTCTTTGTTGCTGGAAGAGAATGGGATCAAGGAATATGTGACCAGTGTTGTACCTGTACCTACAGATCCAGCACAGCTCTTAGCATATAAGAAGGAAGATGCCAAGGCGAGGAGGATGATTCTTGATGGTGTCAAGGATCATATTGTTCCACATGTCGCAGAGTTAGATACAGCGAAGAAGATGTGGGATGCCATTCTGAATCTGTACCAGAATGCTACCACTAACCGGAAGCTGATTCTCAGAGAAAAGTTGAGGACTACTCGGATGAACAAGGGAGAGGACGTGACAAGTTACCTCACCAGACTCAGACTTGTCAAGGATGAGTTGGCTGCTGTTGGAGATAATCTAGGTGATGACGAGCTAGTGCGGATAGCCCTAAATGGGTTTACTAAGCAGTGGGATGTCTTTGTTCAAGTTTAATGGACGAGACACCTTGCCGAGTTGGGATCGACTTTGGAGTGACTTCACTCAGGAGGAGCTTAGACTAAGTCTTGTCAGTAGGACCAGTAGCAAGAGTCAGCAAAGTGAGGTGGAACAGGAGAACGTTGCCCTTGCAGGAAAAGGGAAAGCAAAGAAGGGGTCTAGTAAAGGATCAAATCCACAAGGTGAGAAGAAGAAGGACTTATCTAAAGTCAAGTGCTATGGCTGTCACGAGTTTGGCCACTATGTCAGCGATTGCCGCAAAGGAAGAAAGGCAAGAAGCAGACAGCAGCTTCAGCAAGTGCAGATGAGGCTCTCTAGTAGAATGGAGGATGAGTTCGCTCTCATAGCTTGTATGGCTAGCTCAACCTCACAGGGTGTTTGGTATATAGATAGTGGGGCGTCATTTCATATGACAGGAGTTAGAGAGTACTTCTCCAGCTATAAGGAGGAGGACATCAGAATGCAGATTTCTATGGGGAACATGTCCAAACTCAATCCAGTTGGGAAAGGGACTGTTCTATTTCAGAGGGAGAATGGTAAGCGGATTCCCATTCATGATGTGTTGCATGTGCCAGGCTTAGGTATGAATTTGATTTCCATATCTGTCCTTCAGGATAAAGGTTATAATGTACTCTTTAGAGGGGCAAGTGTGTTAATTAAGCACAAGGATTGGAAATCACCCATAGCTATTGGAGTTAGGAGCGGCCGGCTTTATAGGTTGCAAGTTTGATACTCATAAGGCACTGATGAGCAGCAGTAATTCTAGAGATCAAGGAGAGCTATGGCATAGGAGGATGGGCCATATACATCATGGAGCACTTAAAATGCTTCGTGAGGCAGTGACAGGTGTTCCTGAAGGTGAGCACAGAGCATGATGATGTATGTAAGGGATGTGTGTTGGGGAAGTTTGCGAAAGCAACTTTTCCAAGGAGTGACACTAGATCCAAGGGTGTTCTTGATCTAGTACACATTGATTATATGGACCAATGTCGACGAGGGAATCCTCGAGGATATAGTACTTTGTTACTTTTATTGATGATTTCTCTGGAAGACACCGGATATATAGCGAAGACCAAGGATGAGGTTTTGGTCGCTTCCAAGAGTTAAACTCTTGTGGAAGGAGAATTGACGAGGAGGAAGATAAAGGTTCTTGGTCAGAACCGATGGAGAGGCCCAGTACAAAGGAGAAGAGTTCCGGGGAGTTACATGCAGGAAGGAATCAAGAGAGTGTTTGTTCATACAACCCTATGAAGATAGAGGGTTCTTGAGGAAAGGCTCGGTCCTACTCGAGGGGCCGAGGAAAGGGCTATGTTGGCCATGACCAGGATATGCCACGTTACTTATGGGCAGAGGCATGCAGTACAACAGTGTACATACAAAACAAGGTTCCACATAAGGTATTGAGCAAGATGACACCAGAGGAGGCGTTCTCAGGGAAGAAGCCAGATGTCAGCCACTTCAGGATATTTGGGAGTTTGGCGTATTGTCACATTCCAGGTGCGACACGTTCCAAGTTAGATCAAACTGCAGAAAGAGGGTACTTTGTGGGGTACAGTGAAACCTCAAAGGCATATCGGATATTTATTCCAGGGACCAAGAGGACTATAGTTAGGCGTGATGTCAAGTTCATGGAGGACAAGGCATTCAGGAGGTCCAGAGATTTGCCAGCAGATGATCAGAGTGAGCAGTTAGTGGAAGCTCCAAGGATCGTTCAACCAGATCAAGGACAGCGAAGCTCGAGTACAGTTACTAGTACATGCACAAGCTAAAGTCTTTGAGAATTGAGTATGGGCGGCCAGTCTTGGCCAGTCAAAGTCATCGAGGATTGATATGGAGTTCATCCTCTAGGTTAGTACTCCAAGAACGGCGGTCACAAAAGTATGCACTAGGAGTTTGTAGGAGCTCCCTGGGATAGTGGTAAGCGGTAGGAACAACCCGGCCAATTATATGATGACTATATGGCATTAGTTAGTCGGTTGGTAGATAGTGAGCCTTCTAGCTATGGTACAGTGTGGCAAGATGCAATGGTTGAGAGTATACCTCAATAGTGCGAATGATATTAGTAGGGGAGGTTATTACTGGAAGAACCAGAGATAGGGCGGTGGATTTGGATGTCCTGGCCCCGGATCTATAAGATCAAGCCGCAGTGCGGAGAAATAGTACTTGCTCCCGAAATACAAGGCAAAGCATGTGTTGCGGTATTTGCGTGGTACAATCGAGTATGGAATCAAATATACTTGAGGTGATGGTATCAGGTTGATAGGCTATACTGATGCAGATTGGGCAGGCAGTACAACAGACAGGAAAAGCACTTCATGGTGTTGCTTTAGCTTGGGATCAGGAGTTGTCTCTTGGTACAGTAGGAAGCAGAAGTCTGTAGCTTTGAGTTCTGAAGGCGAGAATACATAGCAGCTAGCATGGCCCGGCGTGTGAAATGATATGAAAGCGAGTTCTTTGGTGGCCTTGTTGAGTGAAGGTTGAGACACGGTATTTCTTCGCGACAATCAGAGTTGCATCAAATTTTCTGAGAATCCGGTGTTTCATGATAGGTCTAAGCATATAGACATCATATTTCATTTCAACAGGGATTGTGTATAGTGGGGGATTGTTCAGCTATAGTATATACCTACAAATTAGCAGGTAGTAGACATTTTGACAAAGGTATTTCGGAAGGTGAAATTCATCTTCTTCAGAGATAAGTTGGGGTGTCATCTTGAGAACACCTTCCCTGCAGCTAAGAGGAGTGTTAGTATGTAGCTTGGACGGGTGTCTCCATTGTGCAGAAGTGTCATTTTAATTGGCTAATTATTTTCTAGAAACTTCTAGAAAATTTGAGTTGTCTAGATAATTATGTAATTAAATGGAATTGATTCTCTGGGGCTGAGAATCCAGTTAGTTGGGGTTTTAGAGTCTATTTAATCTTAGCCATTGATTGAGATTAAATGCCAGCGTGGACTTCCAATGAAAAGAGCGCAAGGATCGGCAGGAAGTGGAGAACACAACAACAAGTAGACTTTGCAGTGATAGCAAGTAAGTGCGATGAGAACAAATAGTCTTACGGTGTTAGCAAGGAATAGCGTTAGGGGATAGCGGTACATGATTTCAATAGGAGAAAGTGAGAGGAAGAATTTGGAGAAAGAATATATTAGAACTCTGATAAGAGAACAGCGGTTTTGCATTGTAATTTGTTGAAGTTTAATATAATTCCTCATCTGCAGTAGTGGTTTTCCCTTCGGGGTTTTTCCAAGGACAATTTGTCCAAAAATATTGTGTTCATCATTGTGAATGTTTTCTTCTCTATTCTTGTGAGTTTTATTGGTGAAGTTGTAGTTGTGTTATTTTTTGATATTTGCTAAGAATTAATTTTTCAGAGTCAAATAATCTATGTATTGAATAGGAGATTAATAATCTATTAACTGCAATACAGAATTTCACACTAAATAGTTACCAAGTTTTGTGGTTTGGCCACCCGAAATATCGCAGCCTATTTACATGCTTGTTGTTTTGGAAAGACCAGGTCAAAGTTATTTACACGTTTGATATCCACTTTTCCTTCACAGATTGACTAAGTCTATTCATTTGCTTATGCGCAGGTTTACACTATGCTTTGTATTTAAACTTACTATGAATTTTGATCCGAATATCTCTCCCAATTTTACATCACCACCTATATCTTGCAAATATATGTGCCGATTCATTCACATCCTATGCGCTAGTTTTTATGCTATTAGCTATGCTTCAACAATATGATTTACTTTTGAATTCAACATACTATGCACCATATATAATATATGGCTCCTTTTTGCTTTATGCGCATTATATACCATTTGCACCCAGGTTTCATTGCTGGCTTTTAAAATAAGCCATACCCATTCTTTTATGGCCGTGCTATATATGTGCTCTCATTTACTTTGCAAACATATATTCATTACTATATATATATATATATATATTCATATTATAATGTTTATCATTATATATATATACAAGTCACTTTTGATATTAAATATATATGAATATATTAAACGATAATTATATATACATTTATTAATATGTACGTGATATACACGAAGTATACATATATATTCTTTATATCCATCAATATTCTCTTGCATATGATTTATTTGTACATGGATGAGCATAAGTATTTCCACTTACGTATATGCATGCATGTATAAGCTCACATGCATAAGTTATCATTATATATACATATATACATCCCATGTATATACATTCATCAATTAATATATAAACACAAATATACGAAGTAGAATTCAAACCTAATATAGAGATCAATATATGTGATTCAAAGTAACAATCACATAATCAAAACCAAAACCAATCAAAGACAACCCTACAATCTTTCCATTATATCCAAGACTTCAACTAAGGGTTTACTTACCAAATCCCGACTGTCTTGACCCATCTTAACCAACTAGGGTGTGATTGTGTGTATGCTCAATTAGGCTCATTAAGGGTTACCAAACCAAGCTCCTCTCTTGAGTCATACTTCCCCTCTCTTCTAGAGGTTCGAACTTGTTCCTACATTCAACTTAGCATAGTAGTTAGCCATTCTCATGAAATCCGCTTGCATCATAAATCATTTACATCATTAAAGCATTAACACAATCATTTCCAATTCATATTCATTCATCATATTTCCCATCATTATAAAACATTATCATTTCTTCAAAAGTAATAACATCATAATGCACATTGAATATTTCCTTCTCCTACTTAAACATATCAAAGTCCTGATTAACATTTATCATCATATTTACTCACAGGTAAAAGTAACTCGGTAACTAAGAGATAGGGTGTAACAAATGGAAGGGCCAAGCACATTGACCAAGGCACTAACTAACTGACTTCCCAACCCATGCGTACATGGAAGAAGCTTCTGACCATCTGCAAAAGATGGTTAAATATTGGCATGGTATACACAAGAATTCATACCAAAACTTTCAACTAGAACATCTTATACTGTAAGCACCAAATACATTGCATTGTCCTTATCAGGCAGAGGAAGAGCACCGGACTGAACAAAGCCCTCAGCCAAATAAACTAAATCAAACCTCTTCAACAAATTCCCCAGGGAATATGTTTCATCCATTTTCTACTTTTCAAGCCTAGTAATACTCACAACAACCTGATTAGTGGCAACAATTTGATGCTTTTAGTCATCTTGAACCAAGAAGAAATAGATGATGTCTTAGCCTTCCCATGCAAATGTGCTCCCAGGGATTGTGGGTAGTCCACCACAATGGACCATTGAACATGGGTAAACTTCCCATACTAGATCACATGCACATTAATGGGGGTCATGGAGAGCAAAGGACCATTGTTGACCTTGCATTCTATTCAGGCCTGTTCTTCAAAACATAAGACTAGACAATTATCTCCAAATCATAACCTACAACAAAGTGATAGTTATTTCATATGTGAACAAGAGACCAAAAAATATTTTCCAACTTTGTAATATAAGCATATTATATATTTATCATCAAAGACAACATATGATTCAATGAACACATCAGTGCCTACAGAGTAGTAGAGAGAATATTATAAGGCACCCTATTATTTACTACCCACAAAATGATATATAATGATAAATTAGGCACTCCAACTCAGTTGATTCTTACAAGCTTCCATAATAGGACTCCATTGGAAAGCTAGGTGCACAACCTCAAACCCTAAACTTGAGGATAATGGACGTGGGAGTGGGAGTGGGTGTGAGGAGAGAGGCTTCAACGCAAGAGAGCTCTAGTTGTGGCAAAACTTTTTTCCCTTGCAACCCCGATTACAGATCTGTCTTGCCCAAACGTAAACCTACTTCTTGTTTGGCTCAGCTTTGCTCCCATTCAACCTTAAGCCTTTTCAAATTTGACTCCAGGAAAAGACAAGGAAAATCCCAAAAAGATATAGACAAAATTACTCTAGGATGAAATAAAATGCAACAAAAAATGATTTGGTCGAGTATAGATTTGAAAATTACAAAAGCACTCACCATGGCAAGTGAATTAGCAACTGCTTCAATTTGTTCACATTTAATGAAAAGTACATCTAAATATCACTGACATCAAAGTAAGTGGGCATTTATGACACCACATTCATAAGCAAATTTGATATGATTTTACAGTTGTAAGATGTGTTGGAGGATTTGATTTGATGACCGACTTGGAAATCATATTTGATTTCATCTGATATAAATGCATTTACTGCAAATATTTACCAAGATTGCTTTGCATGTATTCGACATTATACACGCTAACAAAAGTAATCTGCAACAAACCTGAAAATTATTTTCTAGCAGTTGTGAATAGGTTTAACCGTGTGAGACAATTATGCTAGCATTTGTGGACTAAGAAGTCCACAATAGAAGCCTATTGGCTAATTAAAAGGGTGAGTTGATGCATATGATAAAGCATTCAATCATCCCTATTATCCAACACAACATATAAGAGGGTCTCCCAAGGTCAACACAAGCTATAGAGGAGGAGTCACAACACTTAAAAAAGGTAGTCATACACTTTATGGAGGTGCCATATCATGCTTGAGGGAGTTGTACCACTACATGTGGTGTCATACAACTATCATATATGGAGTTTAAAATGCTAGGAAGTTGCTGATTGGTCCAAGTCAACAATATTATGACTATTATTACTTAATTTTTGTATCAAACTGATTGAATGTACCTCTAGATACATATACAAATCTACTACAACAATTTTACATATTTAATAAATGATAACTAGTGTACATTTATCTATTTAGTAAAAGAAAATTTGTTAATAATATTTGAAATCATGAAAATAAATTTATGTGATGACTATTTATGAAATTATGTCCAAATAATATAGGATGCAAAATGTTTGACAAAATGTCCTCATTATAAAAATTGTGATAATTGCAAGTTTTGGTTAAAAATTCTCAGGTAGAATATTACACAAAACAATAAATGTTATATTAAATACAAAAAATAAAGGAATATAAATGTGACACTTAGCTATATTTTTGAGATAAGAAAATGACGTTAATGATACATGAAATTGAGGACACAATTACAATTTGAGGAATTGGTTTGACAAATGTCTCCAACTTTGCAAATTGATAGTGTTTCACCTAGTTCATATCCACACCTATGGACATGATCTCCATGCTTGTGGAATTGAGTTGGTGGGAAACCTTGAACCTGCACTTGTATGAATCAATTAGCATAAATCCGATTGATGGAATTAGCTAATCTCAATATTTTAGTGTGTGAATATCAATAAAGAATTAATATCTAGAAACATTTTTGGGCAAGCTATTGAACTACAAAGGTCAAGTTCTCCTTAGTCAAAATCCTTAGGAAGACTGAATCAACAACTTTGAAATAATGATTAAGGACAACACGAAAGAGTGCAATGGATCTAAGATGATGTACACTAATGTGGTTCTTTAATAATATTGATATGATACTCTCATAAATGCTCTTGGATGATTCCTAAGTTTTCTTGGATAACTCTCAAATAATTTTCAAAATGAATGATTGAACACCTTTAAATACAACAAACTTACAGGGCAATCAACAAAAATGTGCACTAGATCAACTCATAATGTTTAATAGAAAGAAGTTGATAAGATTTATTTTAAATTTGAATTTTAGAAGTTCAGAGTTGAAATTCATGACCATAGAAATGAGGGGGGCCAAGTTTGCACCTATAGACTTGATCAAAGGGACACATGAATAATTTACTAATTATAATATTGTTACTAGCCAAACTCATACATATAAACTAATCATTGCATTAAATACATATAAATCAAAATATGCCCAAAAGTAAAAGTTAGCGGCAGGGACATGCATTTTTCACTATCAACAAATGAACGAAACCCTAATCACACATTATACGTCGAACTTGTGAAGGCGCGGAATACGAGGTAAGTCCCAGGGTTCCTGCAAATAATAGGGTTTCCGAAAATTTATCTTCGATCTTGGTATTTCAACGAGTTTAGAAAATTTCCCCTCTATTGGGTTGTGATTTTGAAGCATTGATAATTCAGCTGTTGCTGTCACTATTCGAAGAACCATGGCGATGGGTATGATGAAGCCGATGAAGGCTGGTCTCGAGGAGTCTCAGGAGCAGCAGCACCGCATTAGGATTACTCTTTCTTCTAAGAATGTCAAGAATCTCGAGAAAGGTATTTATCTCTTGTCTCGTTCATCACATACTTATTTTAATTAGAAAGAAAAAAAAAGTTCTTTTCAATTGCATTGCCAGGAGTTCAGATCTTGCAAGTCGTAGATTGTGTTATAAGGTGTTTAATGACACCTGATGAAGATTAAAGCATTGGATCTTAGTCTTTTGTGGTTTATTTTGCAGTATGTGGTGATCTTGTGAAGGGCGCCAAGGACAAGAGATTGAAGGTCAAGGGGCCTGTCAGGATGCCCACAAAAGTGCTTCACATCACCACTAGGAAGTCTCCCTGTGGAGAAGGTACTGGATTTTAGAGCTGTTCCTTTTTATAGCTGGCTAAACCGGCCAATCAAGTCACGCATCACCTTAATTTCAAGGATTAATTTCGAGCCAGCTTCTATGCCTCATACACCAAACTGTATTACGTTCTTAACACATATTACTTTAATGTAGAGGGCATGCTTGTTGAGTTTTGAATCTGGAACATCTTTTTGATAAATGCGGCATTTTATCCCGTCTTACAGCTAAACCACAATCTTTTCTTTTTCAGTTAGAGCAATGTTAATGTTTTATGAAATAAGGTTTGGTAATCCGCAATTAGGGGTATGATGATAGATACTGATACATCATTTTGAGGCTGGAATTAGCATGTAGGACAGATCAAAGAATCATTGAAAACCAACACCCAGGACACATCCACGGAGTTGCACTGGCACATAACAGAGGCCACTTGACAGAGGGTGCACTAGCACAGAGGCCATATGACATAGAGGGCTGCCTTCTGACCATCAGAGACAAATTAACGTAGGGGGTGCACTAGGACAGAGGCAACTTAACATAGAGGGTACACCTTGATGAGTGCCCCATTTTTATCAAATCAGTTAGACAAATTTCTGATTGGATTTTTGTAAAGGTTATGAACACTGTATATAAAATTGGATGCCCTTTGACTGCATTTGTTTAAGGTTATGGGTAATGGTCAGTATTTTGTGTGGTAGGATTTGGGGATTGGAAGCTGGGGTATGGTAGATTGTGCTACGTGATATATTTTTTGAAACGGAAACATGTTAAATGATATTAACATAAACTCGTGGGATATGGGACGGATATGTGTTTTAATAAATACATAGTATGTATGGTGGCTAAATATAGGTGTACTGACCCTTGATTCTTTGGATGAGCTATTGTTTGCAGCTTTTCTCATATGAATGTGCAGATTAGGTTTCAGATTTTCAATTTTGCAGGGAATATGCAAGGTACTGGATTCTGTTGTTGACTTCTTTTCTTCAGGGCCTTAGGGGTCTGATGGTTCTGAGTCATGAATTCAGACACCTAAACGTTCAGTTTTGGTTTGGGCAGTGGGTGCCTCTAGCATTTTTTAATTATAAGCTGACTGCTGATATGGTTTAGAGCACAGAAAATTATGTTAAGAAGGATATCAAAGTAAATCTCATGGTTGTTTTAACTCTGACATAGTTTGGATCTGGAGTAGCTGCAATACTGGTGTTTTGAGTTGGGCAGGCAAGGGTGGGTGATGATTATCGAGGGTATTATATAAGTATAAGTAACAATATCCATTACCCAGGGAACCAATCAAACTTAATTTTTATGCAGCAATTCGAAACCTGTAGTTCTGCTGCAAACTGGATCGAGACCTTATTTTAATATTTTAGGCCAAGAAGCATAATATAGTAAAGAATCAGCCTCCTTTTTTGCATAGAAGGAAGATTCGATAATTCTTTAGATATCTACATTCTGCTTTTTTATTAACTACATAAATCTTATAGATACAAGACCACCACGAATCATAGAACGGGTCATAGAATTTAAGTGCCTTTTATTAGAAAAGTAGTTCATGAACTTTTCCGTAAGTTCTTGAAAAGGCCACTCATAATGTTGTAGGTTATGATGCACATATTAGTCCGTGGACAGAATTTTTCACTGCTAGATAGCGTGGGGACTATTTAAAAATTAAGTCTCTTGGATTTGTCATTTTTTGTTGGGCAATAAGCTACAAATCTACATTCCATGAACACGTATAAGAAGTGTTTTGGTTATAATTGACACTGACTATATGTATGGTTTAGAAGAGAATACTTACCAGAGGAAAGAGACCTTTGGATGAACTTTCTCATGTGCTACCAAGCATTTGTCATCATCTTCTTTCAATTCCTCCCATGTATGATGCTAGTAAGGACTGCAAGGAAGGCTTATGTCATACCTTTTAATTAAGTCGTACTGGAGTCTGAGCACACTTTTGGCCAGTTTACATGTTATTTACTTTCAGGACTTGCTTTTTCAATTCTTTCTTAATTTTCTATAAGAAACATGACACTCGACGAATTCTCCAGTTTACATGACACTCGTACTGGAGTCTGAGCACACTTTTGGCCAGTTTACATGTTATTTACTTTCAGGACTTGCTTTTTCAATTCTTTCTTAATTTTCTATAAGAAACATGACACTCGACGAATTCTCCAGTTTACATGACACTCATACTGGAGTCTGAGCACACTTTTGGCCAGTTTACATGTTATTTACTTTCAGGACTTGCTTTTTCAATTCTTTCTTAATTTTCTATAAGAAACATGACACTCGACGAATTCTCCACATCTAAGTGATTCATAGAAGTTTTGACATTCCATCAATTCGGTGTTTCTTTTCTCTTCCTATTTGTGTTGATGAATTCATGAAAGTTGACTCAACAATGCCATTTTTAATTACTTACAGGGGATTGCTGGTGTTGTTTAGATGGTTTGAGGTGTTATTATCTATTAGACATTTTTTTTTGGAGCTTATATAGCATTGGAAGTTCAAAACCCTTGTTCATCATTATTAGGTTTTTTATTTTATTATTTTCTTGCATAATGTTCAATATGCTATTGTAATTTTACTGTAACTGTTCATTTGCTTATAGCATTTGTGTTGATGAATTCATGAAAGTTGACTCAACAATGCCATTTTTAATTACTTACAGGGGATTGCTGGTGTTGTTTAGATGGTTTGAGGTGTTATTATCTATTAGACATTTTTTTTTGGAGCTTATATAGCATTGGAAGTTCAAAACCCTTGTTCATCATTATTAGGTTTTTTATTTTATTATTTTCTTGCATAATGTTCAATATGCTATTGTAATTTTACTGTAACTGTTCATTTGCTTATAGCATTTTTTTGCTGTTGTTTATTATTGTCAAGGTTAACTTTCTCTTTATTTTGTATTGATATTGGATTAAATGATTTATTTTCAGGTACTAATACATGGGATTTATTTGAATTGTGTGTTCACAAGAGAATAATAGACCTTGTTAGCTTGTCTAAAGTTGTGAAGTAGATAAATTCAATTACCATTGAACCTGGAGTTGAGGTTGAAGTTACAATTATAGACGGTTAAGCCAAAAAATTATTCTCTGCTTCCCACTATCTTGGAAGTAGTGAATTATTTTACATTAGTATTGAGAGATTCAAAATGCAAAATTGGTCACTAAATTTTGACAGTTAGTTCTTTCTTGTAACAATGATTATATATTGTGTTGATGGTATTCTTAATTCTTGTTTATCTGTCATGAAAATAGTAGCTGCTCGACATTTTTGTGTCTGCTAAAAACCTTTCTTATGCACATTTAATGGTATTTTAGTTATTTCATTTCATACCCTTTATGATTCTTAATATTTATAGGTAAGCATTCTCTTTTTTGTTTAACACTGTTAATTCAACACGATGTGCAAGAAATGTTAAACTGTCACCTTTAAGCTTTGACTATAGTCAATCGAAATGAGGTTAGTAAGAACAATGTGATCATATGAATTTTCTAGTTTATAAGCCTTTTAGAGTTTTACCATGTGAGCAAAAGAAAATTCCATCTATAAATTTTTTCTTTCTTTTACTTGTATGGGTTCTTGAATTTCTAAATGAACTTTCTTGAGATGATTCTTGCAATTTGTATATCCCTTCCAGTGCAGCTAGGGAAAAGCATTACTCTTTGTGGAGATTGGATGCAACCAACCAATTGTTTGCTCCAAAAATAAATACCTTGTTTTTGTGGAATGTCTTGCAACTCAAAATAATGGGTCATTAGCATCTAGTAGGAATAATTATATATAAAAGGAAACTATAAGGATATAGTTTTTTTCCTGAAAGCTTATCCTAATATTTTTTTGTGTAGAGGGTATACAGTAAGCGTTTGGATGAAATGTAAAATGCATGTTACTATAATAGATACATGGCACATGGTTACCGTAAATGTTTACAATTTCAATCTATCTAGTGGTAGTAATTGAATGAAATCAAAAGTGTTTGCATGGGTAAGAGCACATATATAGATGATATTACAAGTTACTAAAATGATCTTCATTTTGTCTCAAACAATCACTCATTGCTTAGTGGGAGGGAATTATGTACATATTTGGCAACATTTTGCAGTAACAATAATGTTTAAGCTACAGGGCCATCGTATTAGTTGTGTAACCCAATACACACAATTTTTTAACATGAGCAATTGCAAATCATGAAAGAGTGAAGTACAATGCGATGTACAAGCCACGGGGATGTAGTATTAGTTGTCTAACCCAAAGTTGGAAGTTTTATCACGACATAATAAAGCAAGTGCAAATCTTGAAAGCATGTGCTATACTACAATAGGAATTGTGTGCTATACTGCGATTAGTAATGTTGCGAGAGCTTTGAGATGGAAGTCCCTTGAACTTTTGGTCATAACTAAGAATGCAATTTGTATGTTACACCAACACGCCTAACAACCACCTGCAACTATTTTGTTAGCCTTTGCATTGGAGCATTGTGTTTTCATTTGAATTAGATGTCCCTTGGGTTAGGCTGCTCTACTGGATACAAGTTGTTTCCCTTTATCCAAGAAGCACCAACTAAACCCATCAAAATGCCAAAATTATTTGTAGTACACAATCTATGTATATAACCGTATAATCATTCGAGTGTTAAACACCTTTTTATTAGTTTCTCTTTTACCATAAAAGGTTTTATTTCCTTCAATTTATATTTGTATGCAGTGAATGTTTTAAACCAATAAACAATTTGTAGAAGCACATTGTTTATTGTTAGCAACTCTCTAACATGGAGCCTTGGATCCCCGAGATCGATTTTCAAATTATGATATTTTCAATTCCTATTGCCATTGTTAATTCCCATTATGTTCTTTTGGTGTCAGGAAAGTTGATTGTTTCTTCCTAAAACCCCTCTTTTTGTTCATTACAACTCTCAATCTTTGAAGTTAACTTATCTTGCATTTGAAAAGCTTGAACGTGTGCTTGAAACCCTTGTCATGGACTTTGATAAACAATAAAATATATTTATTTTCCATTTAGAAGATAACTTGAAATTAGAATTGTTCAAAGAAAATAGGAAAAAAACCCTTCAGCTTGGGGGTATTAAACAAAGACTAAAGAACATGGGAGGAAAGAGACACTCAAAATAAAGTTAAAGATTGACTATGATAAGGCCAAACATCTTGGGAGAAATCTTGTTGGCTTCAGGTCTTTTCAAGCAATTGCATTCACCATTTTCTCAACTATCCCAAT